>BQNB010033018.1:0-47895 GCA_026074375.1 Tanacetum coccineum | reverse complement strand
CATTCCTAACCTATTCTCCTAGAGAACGATCACCCCCCCCCCCTCCCCGGAGTCTTGCCTATACTATACTACAACGATTGGGTACACTGCCTAGGGGATTATAAAACTTCCTGTGAAGTCTTTGCAACCCTCACATCAGTGATTATCTTCATTTGGTGGCTACGTTTGGATAGACTTCCTCATCGATTAAATCTATCGAAACGGGGTTTAGAAATTGATTCCATATCATGCCCGATATGCAATAATCATGTCGAGTCAAGCGACCATATTTTTTTCTCTTGTAACGTTGCTTCAAGCATTTGGAATTTGATTCGTTCGTGGTGTCATATCTCAGACCCCCAACCTTCTTTTTTCCCGGATTGGCTCACATGGATTGACAATAGGTCGGGCTCAATCAACACCAAGAATCGTCTCTACGTTATCGTAGCCTCTCTGTTTTGGGTGCTTTGGAAATACCGTAATAGTGTCACATTTCTCTCTCAAGCAATGAGGAAATGTGACATTTTTGATTTTATTCATTTATTTTCCTTTTCTTGGTTAAAATATAGATGTAGAAAAATTTCTAGTTGGATAGATTGGCTTTGTAACCCTTTGTAACTTTCTAGTGTCTTGCTAGTCTTTTATAAATCTTACCGTTCAAAAAAAAAATACAACCATATAGATATTGTTTGTTCAACAAAGTCTCATATTCACTTTACGACAACAACAAAGATACCCGTTAATCTATTAATCATGTCTGAGTGAGATACAAGAGATGTGAATCGTAAACGAATTATACCCCTACTTTAAAATATTTTAGAAATTAAGTGAACAAATTTAAGTTAAAGCGTCATAAGTTCGATTCATGTAAGCTTGGGACCAATCTCAGTAGTTATGCTAAAAATGTAAAATGCTAATGACACTCTAAATCATTTTATCATTTTTACATTTAAATTAGTTAAATCAATAAATCATAAACTCTATTCATCACTTGATCAATTTACTTAAACATGTTAAACAAGTTACACGCGTTATATACTGTAACAATCCGTGTTTCAGGTCATTTTACGACGTCATTTATCTCACTATTTGTTTTTAGTCTTGTACGCGTGTGCTTTTAATTTAAACATCTAGTTAAATCGCGTAAGCTAAAAATTATCATTTAACGTAAACGGGCATCAAACAATTAAATGTTTACGTCAAGCAAGTGTTAGATAATTATTTGGAGGATAATTATTAACTTTGCACGTTATATTTTTATTGGTTACGTAAAGTGTTTACGTTTCGCGATAAAATACGTTTAGGCATTCACGAAACCACCAAAACTTTTCTACGCTTCAACAAATACCCATTTTTATATCCAATACCCAAAGTTTTATAAAACTTCACCTATATTTGTTTTGTTAGCCGAATTATACATGAAGGAACCAAACCAAACCATACAATTTACAAGTTATACATCTACATTTAACCTATACATACTACAACTACAAGTATCATTAGATATTTTTCACAAGATATCAAAAATCAACTAGTCCCTCCCCCCCTAATTTTCAGACACAAATGTAGTCCCAAAGGGACCAAGAGCACACAAACTACTAACTATAAACTTATACAACAAAGACTCATTAAACCTAAGTATTATGACTAGTGTAATTGACCAAAATTCTTCCTTGTTTTACTCTTGTTTGTCTAGCCGTCCACCCCCCTGATCATAGTCTTGACTTTCAAATTGTAATCTTGGACTATCTCTTAGTATATATACTCATGCCACTAGAAAGATAAACATATACGCTCATTTCTTAACTAGAAAAACTCTCTCATTTCCCTCTTTGTCTCTCCTAGCCCACGACTCACTACAAACACCCTTACACAATCCATACAATTTTATTTACCAAGCATACAAGTGTTCTAGAATCATATCAAAGGTATCCAAAGGTGTATTGAAGGCTTGGTTTAGTGTTTAAAATGGTTAATCAAGAAAGGTGCAAGATTAGGGTTTCTTGGATAATTAGGGTTTTATAGTCTTGGAAGCTTGGGTTGTGAATCTAAACTAGGGATTAGATCTTGTTACTCTTCATCATACTTCATCCTAAGGTCATCTAAAAACCCTACACTCTTTACATTTATGATTTTATGTGTATACGATGTTTATATAGTGAATCAGCATCTAGGAAGCATATTAACATGTAAAATGGATTTTTACTTTTGATCATGATTTGGTATACTTTGTCATATGTTATATTAATGTTAAGAACATGTTGTAATGAAAGTATAAGCATTATATAAGTGTGTATTAATTTATAAAAGTATATATAAATTAATAGTTTAAAGGCTTACTTATTAAAGTTTGTAAATGAACAAATGAAGGGACTTGATATTCTTGGACAAAAGATGAACTAAAAGACCTAAGGTATATGAGACATGTGTTATAAAGTGTTGTAGTGGACTTGTAACAAATTTACTAAGCTAAAAACTTATAAAAACAAATTTTATAAACCTTTTAAGCAAATGATCCAAACTTGCTGTTTGAAATTCGAAAATAAAGTATATATTTTATATTTTTATAAAATACTACATGTTACAAAGATCGTAGGCATATAGAGAACTCGAAAATCCGAGCTATAACGAAGAAGATACGCCATTTACAAGTTTTACGATAATAAATGCTTTTATAAAATAAATTTTATAAAAACTTATTTCTTTACACATCTAATAAAAATATATGATTATTTTTCACAGAAAGTACATATTTTTAGGATTCAAAAACATTAAGAATCATAATTATTTGATCAATAACGAATGAGTTATGGATCTTTCATGTTTACGATAATAAATACTTTTATAAAAATAATTTTATAAAAACAAATTACTGTTCATCTCAGAAACTTTTTATAAAGTATTTTAGTTAGATAGAACTTTTAATTACAAAGACGTACTCGAAAGAATCGCTAAAATCGGAGTTAAAACGAATAAGATATGACTTTTAAGAGAATTACGATAATTAAATTTATAAAAGTGCATGAACTGTAAAAAGTACTGTTCATCATAGGACTTAAAAATATTAAAATATAATATTTTGATATATCTTTATAATACGAAAGTGTGGACATAAAGAACGTACAAAACGGACTTAAAACGAGAAAGTTACGACATTTTTACTAAGGTAATATTTATAAAAATTTTAACTTGATAAATATTATTTCGCAATTACAATTAAATGATGTAGCTATATAAAATTATATACGGTATTAGTTATTTAAAATAATTAGTACTCATGCGACCTATAATTAATTAGGTTGCATTCGGACATTATCGTGACACATTTTCATTCTCCGATATACTTTGTTATTCATTCCCTAGAGGTGAGTTCATAGCATCACGTTTTGCATTTATAATGATTTACAAGTTTTGGGGTGAGAAACATGCATTATTTTATATTTGGACACAAGTGGACATTTTTACATTATGATTATGTGTTTGCCTAAGTAGCGATAACCCACTGAGCCCATTATCATGAACTGTCAATTACTGAGTAAGCGCGAATGTTATAAATAGATCTATTTAGGATTGACATCCCCGTTCGGGTGAGTAGCGCTCACTGTGCCGGTTTGCCGGACAACGGACGTATACTATGTCGGATTTGGGATGTTGCGGGTTAGAACATCATCACGGGCAATGTTGGCAATTTATATTGCAATTCATTTATGTCAAGCTTCAGTGTCATGAGTTTAGAGAAACGTAATTACATTTTTGTGATGTTTGCATTTGTTGCATTATCATACACTTGGGAAATCTTGTGGTCCTACATTATACATTTTACAAACATATGAATTCACCAACATTATGTTGAAGTTTTAAAGCATGTTTTCTCAGGAGATCAATGAGGTACAATACAAGGGATACATTGATGGTCGTTATTTTGAAAGTCATATGCATTAAAAATTTGGTTGCATTATATTTTGGGGATATATTTGTTATGGAATAAAATCTTTGCATTTTAAACAATGAACAAGTGAAGCTTCGGGCTTATGTAACAAACAATTTGCTAAATCCAATGTATCAGTTTTAAACGACTCTTTTAATAGTCGTTCTTATATATATCATGTGCTATTGATCTATGAAGTAACACTCTCAGACCCATATTCCGCTACGACCCAATTTGATGGTGTTATAGATTGGTATTAGAGCCAAGGTTATAGAGAACCAGGTCAAATGTTTTTACTTGGACTATAACCGTTTTCAAACATTGCATTCATACAAAATGTGTTTTCACGGGACATACATACATTTGTTGCATTCGTTGGTTAGACTAGATGCATTCATGATTGATATACGTGTTTATAATATATTATCGATATAACAATAAGAGTCTTATATTAATACTTATATAAGCTACTTTTGATTTTCAAATTTTATCATGTCGGATTCAGAGGATTCCACAGTCACTTGCACGGAGGTATCTAGTCCGTTCGAGCATCTGTCAGATATAGGATCTCCGAGAGTCATTGTACACGGACATGATGGACTGCCCATGATGCCAGAGGACCCTTATGCATATGTAGAGGCTGCTATGCAGGAGCCACCTCCACCAGATTTTGTTCCTGAGCCTGTATACCCAGAGTTTATGCCACCTGATGATGTGCTTCCAGCTGAGGAGCAGCCACTGCCTACTGTTGTCTCACCCATTGCCGACTCACCAGAATACATTGCGAACTCTAGCTCGAGTAGCTCGTTAAAAGCTCGACTCATTAACACCCCTACACATCACCACCTTTACTTTTACCCTTTACTGACTGTAGAGCGGATGTTCCCGAGGTTATGTTACCGCCTCAAAATAGGTTGTGCATTGCTTCCGGTCCCAGGTATGAGGTCGGTGAGTGTTCATCTGCTCCTACTGCTAGACTTACTGGAGGTTTTAGAGCAGATTATGGTTTTGTCGGCACTCTGGATGGCGAGATTAGACGTGACCCAGATAGGGAGATAGGTTACGGGATTACTAACGTCTAGGTGGATCCATATGAGATTGCAGAAGAGATACCAACGACTGATCTGACAGCGTTGGGTTAGAGGATGACATATTTTGTCACTATTGTTAAACATGATACTGATGAGATCTATGGGAGACTTGACGATGCACATGGTGATATAAAAAATCAACTAGTCCCTCTCCCCCTTAATTTTTGGACACAAATGTAGTCCCAAGGGGACCAAGAGCACACAAACTACTAACTATGAACTTGTACAACAAAGACTCATTAAACCTAAGTACTATGACTAATGTAATTGACCAAAATTCTTCCTTGTTTCACTCTTGTTTGTCTAGCCGTCCACCCCTCTTGATCATAGTCTTGACTTTTAAATTGTGATCTTGGACTATCTCTTAGTATATATACTCCTGCCACTAGAAAGATAAACACATACACTCATTTCTTAACTAGAAAAACTCTCTCATTTCCCTCTTTGTCTCTCCTAGCCCACGACTCACTACAAACACCCTTACACAATCTATACAATTTTATTTACCAATCATACAAGTGTTTTAGCATCATATCTAAAGTATCCTAAGGTGCATTGAAGGCTTGGTTTAGTGTTTAAAAGGGTTAATCAATAAAGGTGCAAGATTAGGGTTTCTTGGATAATTAGGGTTTTATAGTCTTGGAAGCTTGGGTTGTGAATCTAAACTAGGGTTTAGATCTTGTTACTCTTCATCATACTTTATCCTAAGGTCATTTAAAAACCCTACACTCTTTACATTTATGATTTTATGTGTATATGATGTTTATATAGTGAATCACCATCTAAGAAACATATTAACATGTAAAATGAATTTTTACTTTTGATCATGGTTTGGTATACTCTGTCATATGTTATATTAATGTTAAGAACATGTTGTAATGGAAGTATAAGCATTATATAAGTGTGGATTAATTTATAATAGTATATATAAATTAATAGTTTAAAGGCTTACTTATTAAAGTTTGTAAATGAACAAATGAAGGGACTTGATATTCTTGGACAAAAGATGAACTAAAAGACCTAAGGTATATGAGACATGTGTTATAAAGTGTTGTAGTGGACTTGTAACAAATTTACTAAGCTAAAAACTTATAAAAACAAATTTTATAAACCTTTTAAGCAAATGATCCAAACTTGCTGTTTGAAATTCGAAAATAAAGTATATATTTTATATTTTTATAAAATACTACATGTTACAAGGATCGTAGGCATATAAAGAACTCAAAAATCCGAGCTATAACGAAGAAGATACGCCATTTGCAAGTTTTACGATAATAAATGCTTTTATAAAATAAATTTTATAAAAACTTATTTCTTTTCACATCTAATAAAAATATATGATTATTTTTCACAGAAAGTACATATATTTAGGATTTCAAAAACATTAAGAATCATAATTATTTGATCAATAACGAAGGAGTTATGGATTTTTCATGTTTACAATAATAAATACTTTTATAAAAATAATTTTATAAAAACAAATTACCGTTCATCTCAAAACTTTTTGGAAAATATTTTAGTTAGATAGAACTTTTAATTACGAAGATGTGCTCTAAAGAATCGCTAAAATCGGAGTTAAAACGAATAAGATATGACTTTTACGAGAATTACGATAAATAAATTTATAAAAATAAATTTATAAAAGTGCATGAACAGTAAAAAGTATTGTTCATCAGAGGACTTAAAAATATTAAAATGTAATATTTTGATATATCTTTATAATACGAAAGCGTGTACATAAAGAACGTACAAAACGGACTTAAAACGAAAAAGTTACGACATTTTTACTAAGATAATATTTATAAAAAATTTAACTTGATAAATATTATTTCGCAATTACAATTAGATGGTGATGTAGCTATATATAATTATATATGGTATTAGTTATTCAAAGTACTTAGTACTCATGCGACCTATAATTAACTAGGTTGCATTCAGACATTATCGTGACACATTTTCATTCTCCGATATACTTTGTTATTCATTCACTCGAGGTGAGTTCATAGCCCCACGTTTTGCATTTATAATGATTTACAAGTTTGGGGTGAGAAACATGCATTGTTTTACAATAGGACACAAGTGGACATTTTTACATTATGATTACGTGTTTGCCTAAGTAGCGATAACCCACTGAGTCCATTATTATAAACTGTCAATTACTGAGTAAGCCCGAATGTTATAAATAGATCTATTTGGGATTGACATCCCCTTTCGGGTGAGTAGTGCCCACTGTGCCGGTTTGCCGGACAACGGACGTATACCATGTCGGATTTGGGATGTTGCGGGTTAGAACATCATCACGGGCAATGTTGGCAATTTATATTGCAATTCATTTATGTCGAGCTTCAGTGACATGAGCTTAGGGAAACGTAATTACATTTTTGTGATGTTTGCATTTGTTGCATTATCATACACTTAGGAAATCTTGTGGTCTTACATTATACATTTTACAAATCTATGAGTTCACCAACATTATGTCGACATTTTAAAGCATGTTTTCTCAGGAGATCAATGGGGTACAAGACAAGGGATACATTGGTGATCGTTATTTTGGAAGTCATATGCATTAAAGATTTAGTTGCATTACATTTTGGGGATATATTTGTTATGGACTAAAATCTTTGTATTTTGAACAATGAACAAGTGAAGTTTCAGGCTTATGTAACAAACAATTTGCTAAATCCAATGCATCAGTTTTATACGACTCTTTTAATTGTCGTTCTTATATATATCTTGTGCTATGGATCTATGAAGTAACACTCTCAGACCGATATTCCGCTGCGACCCAATTTGGGGTGTTACATGTACCATAAGCTATAATGGACTTATTTGAGTCTTATAGCTTTTCTAGTCTGGCCTTGAGAGAGAACTGGTAAGCTATAATGGATCAATAAGAGGTCTAATTCAGTTGTATGTACCATAAGGTATGATTGTCCATTGTGAAGGGTAGTTGGTCTGGGTGGACAGTGTCTGATGGGTGGAATAGAGAGTATATGAAAGATGAACTTTCTTGGTTCACTCAATACACTGTCAAAAAAGGTTAGGTTGGTTATATTTTAGGGTGTGTGTTCCTTGTTACAGTGATGCCTTTTCCCTCTTTGCCCCTTGATCAGTCCAATGAGGGTGTTGCTATTGGCTAATTATAGGAGTTGATGGATAGGAAATATAGTTGTGATAGGTATAACTCTTCTCTTAGTGTGAATGGGAGGTATATCCCCTTTGATGATGCCTGCTCTTTTCCATCTAAAGCCATTGTGGATGTGGGTTGAATGGCTTGTGGATGATTTGAGTTTGGAAATGTAGTCAAGAGGATATGGTGTTTGGTGCATTAAGGGTGTATATTTGAGTTTACTTATGGTGGTTAATCCAATTTTACTTCTGAGTAGATTTGGGTGTCAGACATATGTCTTTCAGTTTTGTTCGAGATAATTCCTCTTCTGTCCGAGTTCTATGGTTGAATTGTTAGATATATTTTGTTTCTTTCATAGTTGTATCTGCCGGATGTATTAAAAGGGATAAGATTGTTTATCCGTCTCCTGTTTGTTTGTAAGTTGTAACTGTTTTATTAATAAAAATTTCACCCTATGCAAAAAAAAAAATTTACATGTGTTATGCAGGTCTGTGTTAAGCTTGAGTTTCTTGACATGATTAGTAAACGAGTCGTCTTTTGGTAGATGTAGTGTTCTAAAAAGCGCACCATGACGGCGCTAAAGCGTGAGGCGTGACCTTTACGTTACTAAATCGACCAAGGCGTCGATTTTAAAAGTGGCATGAGATGAGGCGTGAAAAAGCGCGCTAAAGCGTGAAGGTTTTTTTTATTCGACTCCGATAAATTTTTGTTTTAAATGACGAATATTATATGTAAGGGTAGTTTATTAATTTTATTCATTATGTACAACGCTTTTTGTAAATTATGTATATATAAAATATGATATAAATATTTTCATATTTTGTGTTGCTTTAAGCTACGATTTAAAAGCGCAAAGGCTCCGTCATAACCGCTAAGGCGTAAGGCTTAATCATATCGTCACGCCACATCTCACGCTATTTATAAACTTACGTAAACGTCCGGGAACCTACAAACCCGAACATGACTGAATTGCCACTTAATACGGTACTTATAATGTAGTGGGATCCACACGCAAGAAATGGAATGAAAAAGAAAGTTAGTTAAAAAAAAGTAGAACAATGTCTCTAGTCGAGTATTAATTAATCATAACTACCTACTTTTTCTTTTTAGCCTTTCTCTCCGATCACCATCACCGTCTTCTTCACCGCCGATCATATTCCGACCATCATTTCATTTCATTTCAAAAATCATTTTGTAAAAAATAAAATTACATGGCGTTACGTAGAAGACAAGCAACATCTTCTTCTACATCATTCAACGAAGAGATGACGTCATCACCATCGTCATCACTTGCTGCTCAAGCGATCAAAGCGTCTGCTGTTCATCGTGACTCATCACTTTCATCTGCTTATACTGCTTCAAAGTCAACAACATTCAATGATCATCGTGCATCATCTAAGGTTTAATCATTTTTTTAAACTTATTTATGTTTATTCATTATCAACATGCACCCTTGTGCTAGTTTAAGTTATTTGTTTTACTATGTTTTGTTTGTTTGTTTATGGATCTACATAATTATCACAAAGGCGGACCCACCACTTTAAGTTACATAAAAAAATTTACCAACATAAAGGAAACAAAATGAGCTAAGGGGGTGTTTGTTTCGGCTTATGACACATAAGCCCATTTGCGCTTATATTTCGTAAGCCCTACTTTTTCGGTTTATTTCGAGACTTGTGGGCTTATATTAGTTTATTATGATATGATAATACTTATATAAGCCCATAAGCTAAAAAATTGGGGCGTGTGAAATATAAGCCGCAGTTTCGGCTTATATTTCATAAGCTTCAATTTTCTAGCTTATTTTGAGACTTGGGGACTTATATAAGTTTATTATGATATAATATAATAAACTTATATAAGCCCTTAAGTCCCAAAATAAGCCAAAAAATTGGGGCTTATGAAATATAAGCCCAAATGGGCTTATGTTTCATAAGCCGAAACAAACACCCCCTAAAAGAAGTAGAATTAGAATATCTATGCCGTTAGACTAGTAGTAATGCAACGACAAAGGTGACCGAATCAACACCGCACATCAGTGCCAAGGGCCAACTCAGCTTTCTCTCTCCTAGACCAACCGCAGACCAAACACTAGTAGTAAAGAGACCGTAGCCACAACACCACAAAAATAAATTAAAAAAACATACACGCACAAACTCTCTTCATTTACTCGGTTGCCTAACAGACCAAATAATTGAAATGGTTGGGGCTGGACGCGTCTGGTAGGTGCTACGTAAGAGGAGGAGGAGGGGGGGGGGGGGGGGGGGGGGGGGGGGGAAGTGTGTGATAAGACGCAGACCGACAAATTGGTCCGGTTGCATTACTACTAGCTTTATTATCATACATTATAATATAAGAAATAAGTTTTGGTATTATAAATCCCAAAGCATTGTAACCTAAGTGGCAGAATTGGGTTTATCATTCCATTATAAGCTAGTAAACAAATTAAGAAGACATGTATTTGTTTTTGACCTATTAGTGGACCGACAAATTTATGTGACACAAAATTTCGGGCGAGAAATCGGGTTCTTTAACAAAAGTTAACACTAGGCGGCAAACATCCATCAGGTTCCCAAGAACCACAGATTCTTTAACAAAAGTTAACACTAGGCGGCAAACATCCTAGGTCCGCCCCCTGAATGATGAAGTTGATTTGTTAAAATTGTTACATTCCAAAGGGCGAAAAATATGAAACTGATTATTTAGTTTAAGAGTGTTGATTGAATTAAGTACAGTTGTTTAGGACATATAAGAAAAAAATAACTACTACAAAATGGTAAGATACTTAACCTCTAGGTCTAGGGTTCAAACTATAAGTGGCAAAATGTGTGGGTCGGGTCAGGTTGGGCACGGGTTTAGATGGGTCATTTAAGACTATGGGTTTAAACAGGTCCGGGTCAAATGGGTCTTAGGGGTTGACCTGTCAGGTTTCACATAAAAAATGAAAAAGATGAAAAGAGGTGTTCAATTTGATTTTTACCCGTTAGACCCGCCACATACCCGTTGGTTAATTGTTAATAATATGATGCTTATATATTAACAATTTAGACCCATCTAAATATGAGATGGAGAACAAACAAAACAATTCAAATCATCATATTTTACCCAAACTTTGACCCATCAATAACCAATGGGTCTAAAATTGCGACATCTAGTTCAAACCTCACGAGGTACACATTTAAGGGTGACGAGGGAAAGTGTCAGAAATGATTACGGGGTTACCTCAGCTAGGCCGCCGCGTACATCCGAGTCAAAGACTTGCCTCTTGTTACGTGAACATGGAAAATCTCATACGTTTACCCGTCCGTGTGAACATGGAAAATCTCATACGTTTACCTGTTCGTATAGTGATGAGTTGATGAAGTTGACGAGCCAAATTTGTAATGGATTTCTAGCTTTAAAGATTGAAAAATATGGATAATGATTAATTATATGAGTTTCTTGTTTTTTAAATAGATGTTTGGGAAAAATCAGCACTTGATGAAATAGTGTTTGGATTTGATTATTTTGCACTAATAAGAAGGATAAGATGTTAGGAAATATCAATTAAAAGCGTTTTAGTTGGATATGAGTCTAAGAAAGTAATTTATGTTCATCTCAAATAACTCGGGGAATAAGAATGCCCCATCGTGCTTATTGAGACTGCTTATTTTGCCCTAAGAGATAAGCAGTGGCAATTTGCTGTATCCAAACTGAGTATGTGCTTAAAATAAGAATATTTAATGAAAAATTATGCAATCCTAAACACCCTCTAGATAGTACTAATCAGTATATTCTGTATTCCCAACTGGTTAAGTTTGCTTTTCAAAACGAACATAATTATTTATTTGAGGTATTTGCTTATATAAATCTGAATGAATGAGGTAAACAGATGAGGTTGGCGAGCCTTTGTCTCATATGTGCGTGGCCTAATTCGGGTATCCTCATGACCGTTGCCGAACCCTTTCCTTGGCCACCCCAAGATATTTTCCCAGTAAGATTTGAACCTCATACCTCTTGTGAGGACATCCGGACGCTTGACCACTTGACCACCTTGGTGGTGGTTTTTGCTTATATTAATCTGTTTTTTGCAAATTTTACTCCAAGGGTCTTTTTTGTTAAATCCAACTGTTTCCGACTTAAAAACTTCCCTGTAACTGCGTGTTGGTAAATGTGTTTAAGGAAAAAACCGAAAGTAGAGGCTAGATACTGGATTAATATGGATATGTGGTAATGCAGGGTTCTGCTACTGCTACCTATGATTATACGTCGATGGGCAGTACCAATGAACCGGGAGGATTTTGGGGTGTTTTAGCAAGGAAGGCTAAGACGATCCTTGATGATGATAATGCTCCTCGACGTTTTGATACTCCTACCAGTGTGAAAACAGAAACAGTATCAACAAGCAACCAGGTGAGTAGTACCTCTATGGTATCTTTTATTTGTTTGTGATATCGACTGATTTTTTCATATGATGGTTAAGCTCAATGTTCTCTTTATTAACTTTAATTCTTGATATATTTTGACATTGACCTCAAGTTTATTGACACGCAGGTTGAGCATCGTTATGAGTCTTTTGAGAACTCCAGAAAGTTGGATAATCCAAAATTGAGGAAGGGTTTGGACAGACTTGCGTCGTCACTTAATCATATTGGTGGCTCGATTGGAAACGCGTTGGAGGTAATTGACGTAAATAGACACAATTGAAATCTAACTTTGCTTAATGGCCATCAGAAATACTTTTATGTTTGTGAATGTTATGCATAATGTTTTGAGGAGTTTTCATAAGTTGTGTCATGACCTTGCTTAAAAACTTTTTTGCGAAATTTATGAAATTATTTTTAACTTACGTTTCTTATTTTTTATTAATATTAGGAAGGGCGTACCATTGTGGACAAAAAGAAGCAAGATATCATCCAAGAAACTCGTAAACTGCAGAACAGGAGAAAAGGAACGAATGATGTAGAACAGAATCAGTATTCTGACGTGCATACTCAATTACAGGAATCTAGAATGCAGATGAAACAAAAACAGGCGGACCAAGAAACTCAACTCAAGGCATCTCGCGACGTAAGGTTGCAAATGTGTAATTGCATATTTGTGATTGATGCATCACTAATTTAGATTTTTTTTAGATATATGTCTGAAAAATGCATCATACCTTGCACATCGTTTTTTGCCATTAAATGAACATAACTAGAAGTCTAAAACAATCATGTTGGAAATAAATCAATTGTCTTTTACTTTGTATCACTTCCCGTGAATTACATTTTTCGTTTTGGTTTGGACAAACAGTGGCGATTGCAAACATCTGCTTAAGGCTAACTATCCTTCGGGAGCGGAAAACTGGTCAAGCAGGATTTGCCTTTGCAAAAGAAAGAAGTTCTCAGCTAGAAGAAGAAAACAAAATGCTCCGCGAGGCTCTTGAAAAGGGAGACCACCCGACAGACGATGACATGGTATTCACGCAATACATTTTCCTTACTTTTTCACTCTTAACGCCAAACTATACCCTTGACTGATCCTTGGTTAACTTTGGTGTAATCAGATACGTCTGCAGCTCGAGTCACTTTTAGCAGAAAAGTCTCGTTTAGCAAACGAGAACTCAATATACGCACGTGAGAATCGCTTCTTGAGAGAAATAGTTGAATACCATCAACTAACAATGCAAGACGTCGTGTATTTAGACGAAGGCATTGAAGAAGTTACAGAAGTTAACTCAAGTTCGTTTAGAACACTATCCGTTTCAACGTCACCACCATTACCTTCATCCCCACGCGCGTCTCTTAAAAGAACCGTCTCTGAACCTATTAAAATTACCATCCCTGAACCTCTATGATTCGCATCGTCGTTAGCTGTAGCTATATATACGATTGTTTTGTTCTTTTTGTGCATTATTGTGGTATATTCTTGTTTGGGTAAATTGGGTTTGATTGTTTATTCTTTATTGGTTTGTAATTAAGTATGTTTGTAAACAATAACCAAAAGCTTGTGTGTATAATGGCCTTTTGTGGCCATCCCATGATTCTTTGCAAATAATGTGGTATGTATGAAGATAAACTATTAATGTTATACAAGGATTACATTGTCTATTTTCTATTTTGCTTCCCTCTTTACCCTGTCATACTATGTTTGGCGAAACTAGCGATAACTCTGCAAGATTTAGCATTTTGTTTTATAAAAACGTTTGCCAATATCGGTAGAAAAAAGCATTAGCAGTAAGCAGTTTTTGTTTGTTTTGATTAAGTGTTCAATCTCATAGTTTTATTGTCATAATTAGTAAATGGAAACGCTAGTTGCTCGTAAATGCTACGAAAAGTGCCGTTTTGATTTGGAGCGTTTAGAAAAAGTAGGAAGGCTAGTTGCACGTTTCCAAACCAGCGTTTTGTACAAAACAATTGTTGCTAGTTGTTTCAAAACACTCCTAAATAGGGGTGTTCACGGGGCGGTTCGGTTCGGTTAGTTGGAAGATTTAAACTATCCGTCGCGAGGCGGGTAATTAATTTTACTATCCGTCGCCGAACCGTACTAGGCGGGTAACCGGACATGCGGGTACCCGAAGTGAGCGGTTACCCGCGGTTCGGGTCACGGTTAACCGTTTTTGACGTTTAATAGAGTTTAACCGTATAAAAAATTACATAGTCTAGAACATAAAATGTATTTCTAGTAAAATTAAATGACGTTGAATTTAAAAGTCATATAAAACTTAAGTATTTCGTTACAATAATTGCATTCAAATATTCATATATAACGTATTAACAAAAAATATTACTCGACGTTATAGATTGTCGATCACATTAATCAATCTTTCTCACCATAGGATTTTTACAAATGTTTACTTTACGAGCGAAAAAATCGTTATACATTATAAGTTATTGCAAGTAATCGGTATACTTGTACATTTATTTGATATTAGTTAGAAAATAATAATTAAATTGCACGGTCGTTCGGTTTACCGCGGATATCTAAAAGTAAAAACCGAAACCGAACCATTATAAGCGGGTTTTTTCGGTTTCGGTTTTTTTCGGTTTCGGTTTCTTCGGTTTCGGGTTTTTTCGGTTTCGAATTGAGCGGTTCGGCTCGGTTCGTCGGTTTCACGGTTTTTTTGAACACCCCTACTCCTAAACGCTGCTTGAAAGCTTGTTGCCAAACAAGCATATAATCCTAAAATCTAAAAACTATATAAGCTACTTACCTTAAGTTTAACGGTTATTTACCTTAAAATGCGTACTAGTTTGGTAAGTTAATAAACCCATAATCCCATTATTAACTTCAAATCCGAATTATTTAGGAACAATATATCATACTAAAATTAAGGACATTTTGTTATATTAAAGTAGGGTTTTTCATTTAACCATAAACCCTAATCCAACTTCATTTTTTCATTTACCAATGGAGGTTCAATCTCATAGTTTAGCAATATTCATTTTGTTAATTATGATGTTAAATTTATGCCATAATATCGAATCTCAAAAACTTGATAATGTTACTGATGTAAAGTCTGCGAGGACTCTTGATAAAGCTCTTCAACGTTACGCGTTTAAAGCTTTTACTAGTCTGAAACCCGCGAAAACTGGTGTTTCGGTTGATGGTATGGTGCCTAAGGACTTAAATGGTGTTAAGGTTTCGGCGTTGAGGTTAAGAAGTGGTAGTTTGTTTACTAGAGGCGTGATGTATAAAGAGTTTACGATACCAAAAGGCGTTGTTGAGAAACCGTATGCAAAGAGGCTTGTATTGGTTTATCAGAATTTAGGGAATTTGTCTTCGGTTTATTATCCGTTAAATGGTTATGTTTATTTAGCTCCTGTGTTAGGTTTGCGTGCTTATGAAGGTTTGGATTTAACAGCTAAAAATGTACCCGAGTTGGATATTCGAGCTTCTGGTGAACCCGTGGTTATAGATTTTGGACAGGTTAGAATTAGACCCGAGGTAAACGGGTCAAATGGGTCAAACCCGCTGTGTGTCTGGATTGACGTAAATGGTCAAGTGAATTTTACTAATGTGGTGTTTGGAAATAAGTGTTTGGGCTATAGACATGGTCATTTCTCCATTGTAGTTAAAGCAGGGTCAAATGAGGTTGCTAAACCAGGCGATAAAAGCGGTGGAAATGGTTCAAGGGCGTGGGTGATTGTCGGGTGTGTAGTTGGTGGATGTGTATTGTTCGTGTTGGTGGTATTTTGTATTAAGGGGTATAGTAAGAGGAAAAAGATGAATAAGATGGAACGGGCTGCTGATTTTGGTGAGCCGTTGCATATGACAATGGTTGGGAGCATGAAAGCACCGGCTGCTATGGTGACAAGAACACAACCGACTCTTGAAACTGAGTATGCACCATGAGCTACCACATCATGCAGTCTACAGTTACGTATTTTTATTATTTATACGATGTCTCATTCTTTAGTGCAAAGTGTTAAGATGTTAATCTTGTAAAGTTTTCGTTGTTTGAGATAATGCAATGTTTGACATTGTGTTTTAGAAGTGATTATCCGTTCATTGCGTTTTCATGTAGTAAATAATTTGTTTCGAGTCATTAGGTATAGTGAAAGTGATTCTTAATCACATTATTCAGTTTAGTTGATTATATGACTATAATACTAATTGCATATGAACTAATCACTTTTAAAGCGCAATGCCAAACACCCCCTAAATGGCTAAATCCGTGTGTGATTAAAGTACTGGTAGCAGTTGTGGTGTGAAGTAGATCAAGCTCATAAAAGCTATAGTCTAGCCGTCTAGGTGTGAGTATGATGGTCCTCGGTCCAGGCTGGATTGGTCATATGCCTGTCTCATTCTCATTGTAGAATGCAAATTTCTGTCGGTCCCTCAAGGGCCGGTAAATCATGGTGTGCATTTGTCGCTTGCTGTTTTCGTGCATTTAGAAGAGTGATGTACTGGCATAATATGCACTAGGGTACAATTAGTTAGTGCGTTGGTCCGTTGGAGCAATGTTTACTTGTGACCGATTGTTGGAAAAGAGTAGTTAATGAGACAATGGTGATAGAGTGTAAAGTGCACATTACTTTGGTACAACCACTCCTTTAATGGCTTAAGCTTTTTTCGGATTCATGCCCAGCACATATGACCTGGACCCTCGGCTTCGCTAATCTACCATTTGTCTCGTTGGATTAAGTTTATAACAACTAACTATGCCGTATTCTTTTAAGCATAGTATCGAGATCATACTTGAATAGTTTGATGATGTATATGCAACATTATCAGGAACTTGTAGCATAAACATTTGATCATTAAACATGTAAAGTATGTCATCATTTAAGACTGATATACATTTTGAACCTAATACCTGTGGTACTATAGTTTTATTTCATATTAACCATAGTTTTTTTCTTCCTCTTAAAGTGACAATGCTACTTGAGCAAGGGCGGACAGAGGGGGTCTTCGGTGTTCATGGAAACCCAATAGACATTTGCCGTTTAGTGTAATCTTTCGTTAATATTTTGATTTCTCTGAAATGACCCTGACCTTGAAATGTTGTGTCACACACATATATGTCTTTTTCAATTAGCTTACTAATATGTCGAAAGAAAATTTTCTTTTAGTTTTAATGAAATCGTAACTTTTTGTTCATTTTTTGTTCTTTATACTCCTAAAAGAAATTGTGTACCTTATAATTTAGAGTTCTGAGTCTGCGTATTTGAGTAAACACATTTTATTAGGTTTGCATACAAGTCTAGTTAATCTCCCTGACATAAATTTGTAATTACAATTTTACACATTGAACCTTAAAATATGTAATCTATTAATTAACCTCTTAATAATTATAAACTTTGACTGTGTTTTCTTTTTTTAACTAAAAAATAATAAAGTTGATTGAATAAAGAGAGCATTTTTAAATCCATATGTGGAATTCATTGGATACCCTTTGCATCAAAAGTTAGAAGAATTGTTGCACATGTTTTGCAATAATAGTTTGTTCAATTATATATTTGATTCATATCTTTTAAGCATATACTTACAGAATTTGTTTTATCAATCATATACAATATCTTTGCCTTTTGATAGAGAACTA
This sequence comes from Tanacetum coccineum, assembly GCA_026074375.1. Lineage (NCBI taxonomy): Eukaryota > Viridiplantae > Streptophyta > Magnoliopsida > Asterales > Asteraceae > Tanacetum > Tanacetum coccineum. Next base: position 29,761 of record BQNB010033018.1, on the reverse strand, counting down.
AATTTCGAGCTTCGTGTTTACAATATTTCTCGAGTCTAAATATTGAAGAATTTAACCGCACAAATATAGTTTACTCGTGGATGTACGGAGCGATTTGAAGACACGGCCACATCGTACAATCTTTCTTTTTCCTAGTTGGAAACAAAATAAGGGCTTCAAACGACATCGGTTGATCTAAACGTGGTTTAGGTCGGGTTTTTTAATAATCCATTTAACTAGTTTACAAAACATGTCACGTTTGGGTTAGAGTTTAACAATCAAACCTTAAAAAAAAGCTTAATCTTTAAAAAAGAAGTTAAACTTAAATATAATTTTACGAAAGTAAGTTTAAAATCTTATATTTCCATAAATTTTATGTATTTTACAAAACCCCCCCCATATATTCTATACTTTTTTTATAAACAACAATTGCTACTACTATTACTATTAAATTGATTATAATACTAAAAACACCAATAACGTACGCCTTCATATTATTTAGTATATGCACGAGACTAAATATAACATATGTAAGCATTGATATTCAATGAATTTAAATTGTGTTAAAATATCAAATAAAACTACTCAAACAATAAAATTATTAAACAAATTGAATCATATATTAAAACCTAAACAAATATAGCTGAAATATTATTATTATTAGTTATAGTCATTGTCCGAACATATCTGCATTTAATAAACCATGCGTACACGGGAAAAAAACTAAAATACGAATAACGATTAATAAATTTTAATTGTAATACCATAATCAGTAGATGCACGAGATTATAAGTATCAAAATAAAATCACCACTTATAAGTACGCACCGTATAAATTTAGTTAAAATGTAATTATTATTTGCAGTTATAGTCTGAAACCTGTGCATATAATATCATATTTACAAAACCGTTAACACTGTCAAATTTTTATAGGTTCGTATATTAAACTAAAATTTTAAAATCTTGATTCATGTATAAACACCGTGTGTTACAACTAGTACGACATAAATCATAAATAAACATTACAAGAAATTATTAGAAAACGTGAAAAACGTAAAAAAGAAAAAAAGGAAAAAAGCAAATTAAGGGGGACAAAACGGCGACGGATAGTGGAAGGTGTCGAGTAAAATAAAATCCACCCTGTTTTTCATTTCCAGCTAACACTTCGTTGGCTCTTCATTGGCCGCCTGCTGGCTTGTGGGTCCCACCCCTATAACTCTCTTCCACCTATGCATGCTTGACACGTGTCCTTCCAATCACATTTTCAATTACTACTAGAATCCAAAACTGAAAAAATCGATCAAAATTAGAAACCAATGGTTCGGTTTTTACTTTTTTTAAAATCAAAAAATTTCAGTTCGGTTTCGGTTTTCGTCAAAAAACCGAACCGTTAAAACCAAACCGAACCGAACCGAACCAGTTTTATAATAATATATAATTAATATAATATAAATAAATAAATAATAAATTCAAATTTAAAATTTATATTTATTTTATGGGTGGAATTATAATAATATACATATATATCTTAATGTTTATATATGTGTTTGTCATGTACGTGTGGTACATATATGACAATGATCATAATATGTGTATTTTCACTTGCATGTGTGTGTGTCTCATTTATATGTGTATAATTCTTGAATTTGACATTATTATGCTCATATTGACAAAAATAAAAAAAATAAAAAAAATCAATTTTCTACGTAAAACAAGTTTATTAATATAAATTAGCTACAACCAAATATAAACGGTTTGAAACCGAAAAACCGAACTGCGAAAAACCAAGCGGTTTCGGTTTTTGGTTTTATAAAAACCGAATATTTCGGTTCGGTTTCGGTTTTAGCCAAAAATCGACCCAAACCAAACCGTGCACACCCCTAATTTCTACCAACTACTACAGTATATACGGAGTATATTTTAACCAGAATGGAATAGTACTACATTCAGACTTTAGTCAATCAAGAAGACGAGAAAGAGTTAAATTAGTCGAGATGATATTTTATTGATATAAAATATAGTTAGTAAAAAATTTTAGACTACGTATAATTTGAAAATAGACTATTAAAATTGGAACGGAAAGTATCATTCTATTTTTTAAGTTTTGTTTAACCTCAACGTTAACCAGTTTAATATACATTCATAAATCGTTCTTGAAGTTTAACAAAATTACATGTTTTGTCTCAACATTTTCGAAATTGCAGATAACGTCTTTGTGGAAAATCTTTGAGGCATATGCCTCAAAAATAAATGACTATAATATCCTTTGTCTTTCTTTCTCTTTGAGGGTGTTTTAGTCATTTAGATTTGAGGCAGAATAAAATATGCCCGGTTTCCCACATAAACGATATTTGCAGTTTTAAAAAAGTTAAGACAAAACATGCAATTTCTTCAAAGTTCAGGGACGATTTATGCAATTTACTCTACATTTTATTTCGAAAATCTTTTATATAATAAAAGAATTACATCATTTCAGATTTTTCTATCAGATTAAATCTTATATGAAAATAAATTGGACCAATCAGAATGCTTGATTTTGCCACGTAGGCAAAATCATGCGATCTGATTGGTCAATAAAAAGTCAAAATTGAATCAATTTGGTCAAAATTGAAAAAATATGATGGAGATTCTGATGAAGAAAAAAAACACATAAAAATATACGTGTCAAATTTGTGAAAACAAAAACTTGAAAAAAAAGAAGATAATTAATAAAACTTTCGTGGTTTAGTTTTAAATAAATTATATGGAGTTAAAAGTGTAAATTTATAAATTCACAAATTTTATTATAACTTAAAAAAATAAACAAAAAACCCCCTTAAACTTTATACATCTAGACTTTATATTTTAAAATACAACAAATAGAAACAATTTCTTACTTCCAAACAAAGATTTAACATTATCTAATCACATCTCAAATCTACCTGAAGACCTTTTGGTGGATTTTTCATTGTCGGCCTGAAATCATGTTGTACAACCGAAGCAGATTGAAGGTTCACTTGAGCCAACTCCGAGCTACCTAAAAGGGTAGTTTTGCTGGGGTTAGATGGCTTACAATGTCGAGTCAAAAAACAGGTATATCAAAAGAAAAGAATTAGTAATTATCCTCAAGTTCATATACTACGTAATATATAAAAGATTTAATGAATCTATTATTTTTATATATTTCGATAATACTCTATAACATAACTTATAAAACATAAAAAAAAATAAAAATATATATGTAGTTTAGAAAAACATAATGTATAAGCCCCGTGCGTGCACGGGCATTAAAACTAGTGTTATATGCAAATATAACGCTTAGACTAAGGCAGTGATTGTGTTTATCTTAAGAAATACTTTTCCCGTCTCAAAATAAATGTCCAGCTTTTTAGAGTCAAACTAGCTTAACATTGACCTTGATTTTTTTTTTATATAGTACTTGAAAAAAATTATACCATACATGTCTCCAGCGATGCTTAAACCCATAACCTCTAAGCTTATTATTTATCAACTTTAAACTTTTAATTTAGAGTTAACTACATAAATGGTCCTTGTGGTTTATCGGGTATTACGGGTTCAGTCCATTTTTTATTTTCATATCAGATTCGGTCACTTTGGTTTTAACATGTTTCAGATTCAGTCCAATTCGCCTAATTCAGGTAAATTCAAACGTTAAGTAAAAGTGAAATAACCAAAATACCATCACCTTCATCCTTTTATTTATTTTTTAAGCGAGGATATTTTGGTCATTTCATGTCAAAATGAACTGAATCCGTAAGATCAGCAAACCACGAAGACCCTTTATGTAGTTAACTGTATATTTTATTTAGAACATATAAACTTAACAATATAACATCATAAGCCGCATAAAAAAAATATAAAAATGCATAATTTAATATGAAAAATCAGCTAAAAAATAATTGCACATTTTAGAGTCTACATAACTTAATTAATAATGTTAAAAAAAAAAAAAACATGATTAATAGAAAAGGGAAGGAATATTTGTTGTGTTGATTTTTGTTTTGTTTTTTCTACCTTAAACTGTAGTATCAATCAAAAGTCATACTGACACCTTTTTTCTCATAAAAATATCTTTTTTATTCAAAATTTAATAATAGTATTTTCCAAAACAAAACAAGTAAGCAAATAATTGCCTCAAGTTTTCTGCAAGAACTAGACACATCTTTTTGGACTCTTATTTATTAGGAAAAAGATAGAAAACATTTCCATCTTTTATTTTCTGATTATTTTCCACCTTTTATTTTGGTGGATTATTTTTTTTTCATGTCAAATTTGTATAATTCTAGCTACAATTCTCCAGCAAGAACTAATGCAGATGTTGATCACAGGTTTGTGTTTCTTAAACTACATATGTTTTTATGTTTCTTACTTGTTTTTAATGTTTTTTTCTTATGTTTTATGTTTTGCAGTCAATATTTGGCTGAATTATTGGCTGAGCATGAAAAGCTACAACCTTTTATTCAAGTTCTTCCTGTGTGTACTAGACTCTTGAATCAAGGTTTGATCATTAATTAAGAACATGGTTTATGTTTTTTTTAAGTATCATAGGTTTAGGTGGATCCACTTATGTTTTGCAAGTGATTTGGTTATATGCAAACAACTACGGATAAGGTTTTTCATGTTCATGTTACCCCGGGAGGGCGAGTCTTTAACTTAGTTATGCACAGCCTAACCGGGCATGTTTGTACCCTCCTTGAGTCCGGCTTAGCTTCAGGTACGAGTCAATACCTCTTGTGAGGAGATCGGGTTCTTGACCATTAGGCCACTTTGGTGGTGCTTATACGCGATAATCAGAATGAGTTGCATATGTTGTTTTCTGGTTTGTGTTAATTATCCATCATAAATAACTAGATAGTTAAATTTGTATGTGGACCGAAATTCGCATTTACAATATTAACTCTTATGAACCGCAAAGCTAAACACCTTCTAATTCGTAAGGAACCAACCAAGTATCTTTTTAAGAACACTAGGTTTTCTTTATTGTTATTGTAAAGATGTTATCTTTTGTCATGACTAGATTAGCGTTCATGATGGATTTAGAAAAACATTTCATAGATTTTTTGAATAGGCGGATCAAGGCATGGCTGGTAGGTTACGATTATCCTAGATCAAACCTTTGAATGGGACACACAAAATGATAATGCTGGATGCTTGAAACGATTAGGCCGTTTCAGTTTTGCTTTGTTTTATGCGAGTCTTGAAAATGGGATCATAATATTGTTGAAGGCTCAATTTTATGTACTCTTAAGTCTACTGGTGTATGATTTTGATTAGTGGTCTCAGTTTGACCCGTGGGTTAATTCGGGCCATGGTTTACCTGTATCAGGTTGATAAGGTAAATAATAGCGTAAAAGTAAACGGGTCAAACAGATCCAAAATACCTAAAGTGTACTTGGAATTCATAAAACCTCCGTAACAAACGAAAAAACCAACCAGCTTGTGACAAATTAACCCATTTTGGCCCGTTACCCAAGCCGTCCATTTTGTTTCTCTAAATTAGAACATGTTATTTTCTTCTTCTGTTCATTAACAATAATTCCCTTATTCTTTTAGAAATCTTGCGGGTTTCTGCTATACTGTCAAACCAAGGATTTAATGACCTCGACAGGCTGCGACATAGAAGCCCGAGCCCCATGGCTTCTGCAGGTCTTACTGGCTGGAGTGGTTTTCCACAAGAGGTATACATTATTTAAACAACACTAAAACTTAATGTACACTTATAATAACGATAGTGCACTCGTGATGAATCGTGTGTTATGACAGAGGTTAAGTGGGACCCCGGGAATGGCAATGGACTGGCAAGGAGCTCCAGCTAGTCCTAGTTCATACACAGTGAAGCGAATCTTGCGGTTAGATATTCCTGTTGATTCTTTCCCTAATGTAAGCTTTCAAGAAGATACAATGATATTCAACTTTATACGAAGGATCTCCTTTTCACTTGTCACGTTTTGGTCATTATACTCTTTTTTACTACATCAGTACATCTCATTCATCAAGATGACATTTTCTTTTTGGATTTTAGTTTAACTTTGTTGGCCGGCTTCTGGGACCTAGAGGCAATTCACTAAAACGTATAGAAGCTACAACGGGCTGTCGTGTGTATATACGCGGAAAAGGGTCAATCAAGGATCCCGATAAGGTTCTATAATTCTATAACATAAAGATTTATATGATCTGATCTCATGTGGTTTTCGAATCTAATATTTGATCATGTATCATATGCTATTTAAAGGAAGATAAGTTAAGAGGAAGACCGGGCTATGAACACTTAAATGAGCAACTTCACATCTTGATCGAGGCTGATTTACCGCCAAGCGTTGTGGATTTAAGGCTGAGGCAAGCACAGGAGATAATCGAAGAGCTTCTCAAACCAGTGGTATGTTATAAATTACATCTTAGAAACCTTCAATATCTATCTATCGTACTAACTGATGTATTTCGTCACATTAAAAATCGTAAATGGATCATTTTCTGTACTTTGACTTTTGAAGTCAAATGAGCTTCTTTAACTTCAAAACTGATGATGATTCTCTCAAGAAATTAACGCGGATTTCTTTCTACCTCTTCTTTCTGCTTTAAATTTTGAAAAAATCATCAAAATTTTTCCAGAACATACAGAAATTTCTGGAAATCTCGAGTCTGAAACGTAGTCAACATGACCTGAAAAAGTCAAATGTTTATTTCTGTGAAGCTCTTCACTATAAACTTACTTTGTTGTACAATTTTGTTAACCATGTCCTCATTGTTGTTTATTTATTTGCAGGACGAATCCGAAGATTATATCAAACGACAGCAACTACGAGAGCTAGCCCTGCTAAACTCAAATTTCAGAGAAGAGAGTCCCGGCCCAAGTGGTAGTGTCTCACCATTTAACACAAGTGGCATGAAACGTCCAAAAACCGGAGGTTGACAAAAACATGAATCCAATATGCACTTATATTACATAAAGAAGAAGAAAAAAAATATTTCATTATAAAAAAACTATGAAAAGACATACATTTTTACGTGCATGTACCGAACCCCTTCTAGATCCGCCCCTGATGGGACCAACATCGTTGCGTAACTATGCACCTACTCGCTATACATACACACCCTCGTATATTTTTGAAACATAATTGAAATGTATAGGCTGACTCTTCTGACCAGCGAGCATCATATTCGATTTTTTGTTTTATGAAAAAGAAAAAGAAAATATATAGAATGATGATAGATTGGATGGAGTATAAAATGTAGAGTAAGGAATGATTCATTTTTCTTGTTTCTGGGTGATGCATTTGTAACATAAGATTCATTAAATTTATTCATGTGATATTGTTGTACATTCTTCTGGTTCAAAATGTAAACCGTATCGAATTCAGATTTGGTTTTGTGTTCGGTTTGGTTTTGCCTTTAAAAATTCTCAACCCGAGAAACCTGAACCTACGAACTCCCTTACGGGTCCATAACCGACTGATGTCTCGAAAGGGCCACAATTAAAAGGATAGAACAAACAGTCACATTGTACTCTATGTACGCTCCATTTAAGAGCATAACTGCAAGAAACAAAAGTAACAGTTGACTACGAGTCAAAGGGTCGGTTTCCTTTGCCCAAACACAAACAGTGTTCACAGTCTTACAAAAATAAAATAAAACATCAACAGTGTCATGTACACGGCGGTCGTTTAGTATCCAATCTTTTGCACTGGTTTTCAGCCTGCTATGGATGCCATTGAACTCTGGCATTGGTTACTGTCGGATGTTAATTTACAAGCCTGCCTTTAATGATCAAAACTTTGTTGGCTGTGTAAGTAACGGGTCATATGCACATTGACAGAGCGGTAATTTACTATGAAAATGAAATGCTTGAGCGACTTGTGCTGCTCATACCAGTTTACGAGGTAGATTACGGTTTGGACTTCTCTAAAGTCCAAACACGTGAATATAACTTAAAAATAATGTTCTTGACATAGGATGCACTTGTTCTTATCAAAATATGTAATCTAAATAGTCTGAGTCGCCAGTGTTAGGATAAACCCCAAAACCGAAATAAGTTTCATATAGACCATGTTATGCATTCATTCGAAACAACAGCAACATTCATTACAGAATTACATAAATATTTATGAGAAATTGAGAATCATATGTTGGATAATAACCGCCGCAAAAACATAATAAGCCATGAGAGATAGCAGCTATTGTTGGAACGTTAAGAGCATACAACCAGTAGGCTGAAATGAATCAAAGAAGCTCTTGAACCTGCAATCGCTATTTTGTGTGCTATACCACTGGTAAGAAGCTTAATGCAAGTGAAATAAGCTCTTGAACCTACAATCACTCCATTGATGTACGCATTGTTAGCCGTAGCCATGTTTCTATTTTCTACTATGTTACTTACAGTTTTACACTTAATTCTTTTTTTATTCCGGAAAAAATGAAATATATAAAGCACCAAATAATAAGAGTCAAATTATGACATACCATGAGTATACGGACTCATGTTTTGAACCGGTTCGACCGGCCGGGTCAACGGTTGAACCGGTTCCCGGTCGAAAAAAAGGGTCAACTTAAACAGGGTTTCATATTTTCGAAACCGGTGTTTGACCGCGGTTTAAGCTGACCCGGGTCAACCCGGTTCTCGAGACCCGGTTTGACCCGGCCGGGTTTTGGTTTTTTCATGTTTTTTTATAAATAAAGTAAGTTTTTTATATATATTTGCAACGTAATTTTATTTGTTACATGTTATATTTTGTAGTAAATCGTTTTTAGGCTAAATATAAGGTATATTCATAATTTATATATATAATTTTTTGTATTATTGCAAATATTATTATTTTTTATTTTTTTTTTAAAACCGGGTTGACCCGGCGGGCCAACCGGTTGAACCGGTAACCCGGTGACCCGGTGACTCGACCGGGTCGATTAGAGACCCGGTTTTCAAAACATTGCAGACTCCTATAAAAAAACAATACTAACTGCAAGCCAAAACAACAAATACACCAGTACCACCAGCAACAAAACTCAACCAATACAGGATTCTACAAACTGGATCACCACAGAAACCAAAACTTTTAAAGAAAGTTACTTAATCTATCAAAGTACACAATCACAAGGGAGAAAAGGATCAAACATTGTTGACTTCAACACCAAGATACATAGCCAATTTTGTCTCTAAACTAAACCCAAACATTCCTAACAACTCCTGTGGTGTGGTGACATAGCAAAAGCTCATTAATCAGACATAAAATATCAGAAACATTGCAAGCTTCTCTTAAAACTCATTCAATATCAAGAAATAGTAAAGTCAGCCTCGGCCACTTAGGTACAGGAAACTATCCTTATCTAGCTACTATCATTAACTACAAGAATCAACATACACAAAATGAATGTTACCTATTCTTTCAAGATACACAATCACAAGGGAATGAGATCCAAGCAGAAATGAGTTCAACGGCAAGATACATAGCCATCTGACCCACACAATCCAAACTTTGGATGGTTTAATTGGGACATTGTAGATTTTGCCTCGCAACATGCTAGACATCTAAAAGGCTTATTCATCATTGATTACACAAGCAATAAGACATCAATAAAGGACATTCCCCGTTCTCAATAAACCAATCAAGCCAAGGACCAAAAGTAACACTATCCATGGAATAATAGAAAAAGTAGCATATACTGCATCTACAATCGCATAAGATTTCATGACATTAGTTAACAACATTAAATTAGTGATAGAAAAACTAAAACAGATGAAAGTGATTTTTCCACACTTAGCTACAAAATAGGCCCCTCCGTCAGGTAACTTGTACTTTGTAATCCACACCTTAAAATGTGGCCTTCATCACTTTGATCAACTATCATCAGAATAAATATGTAAATCCGAGTGATCAAGCAAAAGTAGCGATTCCTTGTAAGAGCCCATGAAGAATGAGCCATCTTTTCTAGAAATCCCAAGATTCTTGATTTGTTGTGAGTATGGGTCGTAAACATTAAGTGTGGTAGTCGTAAGCCTTACGCCCCCGTTTCGAATTACAAATATAGTTTCACCACTCTTACTAAACCCCAAAATTTTACTTGCATGTTCCCCAATTGTGAACAGCTTTCTAAAAGACAAATCATTCTCCATCATCCATACACCACAACAAAGCGCTTCATCGGCGATGATGTCACCATACACAACAAGAGACCCCCTTAGCTTAGAAACAGACAACGATAATAGCTCATTTGTTAAGTTGTGTGGTAGGTCTACCACTTTAAACTCCTTGGTAATCAAATCAAATGACACAACCATACGATTTGAGGTAACTTCACCATCATTATGAAAAGTCATTTCATTAGCACCCCAGTAAATGAACCGTTATAACAACTTGAGTTGACGATTTAAGTCTAACTGATTGAGGCAAATTACTATTTGGAATTACATTCCAAACTCCCGAACTCAATGTAAAAACTTCAACATGCCAAAAAGGTTTGTTAGATGCACATACAACCTTAACAACGGTAGGATCTCTAGTGACGGGACAAACCCCGAAACCAATATCAATATAAGGCTCTCGTGACAGGACAGAAATACCAACTGATTTTTGGATTGAAGGGTTCCATAAAACAACCATCCCCTTGTTATTACGTCTATTGAAAGCAAACAAACAGAGCAATCCATGACACGCACCAACAACGCGTGAAGAAGGATATTTTTTAAGCAAAGGAGACAGAGCAAACTGTTTTTGTTGTACCTTAAATGTTTCGATATCATCATCTACTAAATAAATGTACTCAGACGTCTTCTTTAAACAAGATTTGTACCTTAGAATACGACTATGTGGCTGCGTATGGCGGGCGCCGAAGCCATTGATAAACTCGGAGCTGTCAATGAAAGACTTCCATGGTTTGGAAACTGACCTGAACTGAATCAATGACTTGACATTAGAAACCTTTTTAATGATTTCCATTTGGATTTCAAAAGGGATGTTGTCTGACATTGTTTTTTATAGGGTTTATGTGAAGTTTTGAAAAAGGTTGAAATGATGAAAACTGAAAAGTGGGTATTGGAGAGGAGGTGATTTTGGATCTGGGTTTTGAAGGCCGCCGTGTGCCGTCGTGATACGCCGGAGATGCGGTGGTGTGTGTTGTGAAATGAAATTGGGAAATTTGGGGGTGTTATTTTCTGAGTGTTTGGAATATCAATCGGGTATAGACCTGGTAAAACCCATATTCATGTCCGTATAATTTAGTGGGTGATAATGGAATTTTTTTTTAATTCTTTTAGATAAGTCCAAGTCCCATGACTTTCACAAAATTTCACAACTAGGTTATAAATTTTTAAAAATACCATTATCATCTATGAAATTGGCTACGACTTATCAAAATAGATAATATCACTGTTTAGCTTCAACATCATCATTATTTTTTCATTGAAAATACTAAAATACTCTCGTCTTCAACCTCTTTAATTTTACACTTCAAATTTCCAACCCACCATCTTTGATTTCTGTTTTTAAGTGCTAACAATCAAAACTACAAAATCTATATTGTCTGACGGAGATCTTATATTCCTTAGTCGGCTTTGGAAAGAGTTGTTCGGTAAGATCGGCACAAAACATCTTCATTCAAGTGCATACCATCCACAAACGAACGGATGGACAAACGAAAGTTGTTAATCGTTGTTTGGAATCATTTTTGCCTTGTTTTGCATGTGATGAACCTATCTAAACCCACATACCTTGTCGGTCGTCTCTTTAGTGGAATGGTCGATCGCTGCAAGTCTTGGTTAACTCGATTGTTGGAACGATCGGTAGTGGGGCTCACTTTTCCAACGTAAATGTTGTTTAATATAAAAAAAATAATTATTAAAATTTAAATAATTTAACACTATAAATACTCACTCATTTCACCATTTTTTTCACACATTCAAACTACTTCTTCCGAATCAAAAACTCATCATGTTTAACAAGAAGACTCCCAAATAAAAAAACTCCAAAATCCCGAGTCCATGATAACGTTTCGCATATGACACCGGATCCGAATTTCTAATTATCCAGTGTCTCACCACCCATACGATTTCGATCCTCGAGTTTTGAATATCAATCACAATTACCACAACCACCTCAACATAATAATATGTTTTATTAAAATCGTCCACTCCTTCCTCCGTTTTAACAACCAAAATGCTTTCTACTAATCACCAACTGGATTGTATCGTCCTACCATGGATTCATCGACGTCTTGCCAACCTTATTCTCCATTTAATCATATTAATCTTGATATGGATTTTGAGCAGTTACTCAATACTCAATAGTATTAACAGAGCCAAGATTATTTTATAGGTCAAGGTTCGGCTCCCGGTTTGGCTCACGGTTCAGGTCCAGTTCACGACGACGACGACTCGCCAGTCAAAGATATGTCACCCGTCAAGAATCCCTTGAAACGTGCTTCAAAGGGCCAAGAAGAATGATGCCAAGGACAAGGAGCCGACAAAAGACTGGACAAAGGCGGGAGAGATTGCGTTGTGTCGGGCTTCGGACGATGTGTGAGAAAATAGCGAGAAAGGAAACAGTATGAAGGTTAAGGAGTTTGGGGAAGCGGTTATTAACTACTTTAAAAAGGAAACTGGTTCTACGAGAGGGTACGACTCGATCCTTAGCAAATTGAAAAACAGGGTTCGCCCTAGAATTGGTTCTTTTTGCGCCATCATCAATAATATTCAAGACAATCACGAAAGTGGTTCAAATGACCTCGATGTATACCAAAAATCTTGTGCAGAATACAAAATGATCTACACGCATGACTTTACGTTAAGGCATTGCTATAACATTTTAAAAGATCACCAAGGTTGGTTAGACGTTGAGATGCCTGCTTTTTACAAGACTACAAAGGGGGAGGGGAATCCAAGACATCAGAAACCACCTCTGGGTCAGCATCTGGTGGTTTTAATTTGAATTATAAACTGGATGAGTATGAGGAAGAGGCTCGAGAACATCGACCACTAGGTCGTGATGCTTCAAAGGCCAAGAAGAAATCATTTGCGTCCTCTCGTGAGAATCGTCTTCATTTGTTGATTTGGTAGCCGACAAATACTTAAGCATTAAGTCGACAAAATAGGAAAAGATGCAGGAGCAACAAGACTCCTAGATACAATTGAAGAATCGAGAGTTGGATGTCCGGGAGGCGGAGCATCGGGAAGCTGCAAAGTTGAAAAGAGAGAAACTCAAAATACAGCGTCGAACATTTGACTTAATCCAAAAGAAGAAACGGGACAAAGACATCTTATTCTATAATTCAGTAATTACCCCTCTTTGCTGCAATACAACAACAGAAGCTGTAGGAGATGAAGGATGAAATCAAGGAAACCTATAACTTAGATTATTAGTTTCTTAAGTTTTAAATTATTGTTGTCATGTTTTTATGTTATTTGAATAATTATGTGATGTTTTTTATTGTATTATGTAATGTTTATATTTTTAGTGAAAATTAATTTTGTTTTAAAAAAAATTAGAAAAAAATGAAAGTCACTTTATAGTTGCAAAAAGTCGCTTGTAGGTCGCCGGAGAGAGAAAACTGATGTGGCAGGGTAAAATGTAGGTCGCTGCAGGTCATTGTAGTGGGTATATAAATCCATCTTAATAACAAATCCAAAACACCCTAGTAAAATTCCACCGTATCACAACACACACACCACCACCATACAACCACCATCACATCTCCGGCTTATCACGACGGCCTTGAAAACCCAGATCCAAAATCACCTCCTCTCCAATACACACCTTTCATTTTTCACTAATTCAACCTTTTTCAAAACTTTACATAAACCCTAGAAAAAACAATGTCAGACAACATTCCTTTTGAAATCCAAATGGAAATTATCGAAAAGTTCTCTGATGTCAAGTCATTGTTTCAGTTCATGTCAGTTTCTAAACCTCGGAAGTCTTTCATCGATAGCTCCGAGTGTATCATTGGGTACGGCGCACGTCACACACAACTACATAGTTTTATTCTAAGCTACAACAAAGTCCGTTACGCGGATGAGTTAAAGTACATTCATTTAGTAGCAGAAGATGATAACAATGAAACTTTTAAGGTACAACAAGAGTTAGCTCCGGCTGTTGTTTCTCTGCTGATTAAGCAATTTTCTATTACACAATTTGTTGGGGCTTCTCATGGATTAGTGTGTTTGTACGATCCTATTAAAAATATGCTTGTTATTTAGAACCTTTCAATTCGAAAATCATTTGGTATTGCCGACCCTAATAATTTATTATCACGGTTGCACCATATTTATGGTTTTGGGGTTTGTCCCGACACTAGTGATCCTACCGTTGTGAAGATTATACAAGAGCACTACAAGCCTTGGCCGTTGTGAAGATTATACAAGAGCACTACAAGCCTTGGCATGTTGAAGTTTTTCCATTGAGCTCGGGTGTTTGGAATGTGATTCCTAGTATAAATTTGCTTCGTCAATCAATTAAACTTATATCTTTACATCATGGGATTGTTATACATAGGTTTATTTATTGGACTGCTTTTGATGAGACTTTTGCTTATGATAAGTGGATGGTTGTGTCATTTAATTTGATTACCAAGGAATTTAAAGTTATAGATCTATGAGATAGCTTAACAAACGATTTGTGATATAGCTTCGTTTCTAAGCTAAGGGGGTCTCTTGTTGTGTATGGATCTAAGGTCGAGGGAACAGCGATGTACGGGTGATGGAGCATGATTTGTCTTTTAAGAAGCTATTCTTAATTTGCGCACGGGTAGATAAAATATTGGGGTTTAGGGAGAGTGGTGAACCCATAATTGAAACTCCAACCGTCTTTTATGGGTTTACAACAGTTGATGTTTATGACATGTGCTCACATCAAATAAATAATCTTGGGATTGATGGAGCTTCGGGATCATTCGACATGGGCTCTTACAAGGAATCGCTACTTCTACCGGATCATTCGGATTTACATATATATTGTGACGCTAATCAATAAAAAAGATGACGGCAACCACATTTTAAGGTGTGGATTTACCAAGTGATATGTGACGTAAAGAGGGAGGGGCTTATTTTATAGATAAGGTTTGGAAAAATCACTTTCATATTTTTTTAGTTTATCATTTTCTTTAATGTTGTTAACTAATGCCATTTATGGAACGTTATGCGATATATTAATAGATATATCATATATGACTTGTTACAATGTTAGTAAAATACATTTTGAATGCACTTGAACCATATTCTTATATTGGTTTTACAGGTTTGTTTGTTTTTGCTTATGTGGTTTATTTATATAAAAAAGAGAAACCTATATAATTTCATTTGGTTATATATATAAAAGAAAAAACAGTGTTGCTCACAATGTTAGTCTATACAAATTTACAACTCTATACTTAGTTTCATGCAAATTTCTTTATGTATCCATCGAGGATACACTATGGGGTTACCACCACTACTAAAATCACTTCCTTGCACATTTGACAAGCTATAAAATGAAGATGTTGATGATTATTCCACAAATGTCCTTGACTCGGGATCAGAAAAGTCAGTACCTGGCATCTTTTCAAGTATGTGCTCTAGCTCCCCGACCACATCTAACATTGATGGCCTTTTTGAGCTTATCGTTGCAACACCAAAGAACTAAAGATACAAACTTTTCAATACATTCGGAAGGGTATGAACCCATTCGATTATCAATGATTGAGAACATTGTTCCGGCTTCATTAGCTAACTTAACCTGAAAAAGGACAACATATTTTCCTTACTTTGGGTATGTTTGGCAAAACTAGTTGTAAGCTGTATGTATGATGTAAGTTGTATTACTGTAAGCTGTAAGTTGTTAACTGCATGTTGACATGCTGTTAACATGAGTTACAAGATGTATCTTTTTTCAATAAAAGCGTTTGGTAAATTAAGTGTTAACTGTAATTATATGATGTAAAAGGGCATATCTATAATTGTGAACAAATGTAGAACATAACTTATGAAAACATTAGAAGTACGTTTTAGGTTCAAGGTCGTTATAACTTTTTATGGTTGCTTAATTAGTAACGTGCTTATTTTATAATCTTGCTAAGCTTTTATTTTGCTACTAATATAATTGCTTTCTTTTAGAAAGAAACAAAAAACTTAGATGAATAATTCTAGAATTTTAATTGCATAAGATACTGTTTGAATAATAATTTAGCTATTGTTAAATAAAATGTTAACCTACGTGTGGTCAAAAAGAATAATTGATGTTATATATTTCATATTTCAACCCATAAAGAGTTAAACTTCAAAAAGTAATTCATAATAGTCTTAGAATTAAAATTTGAAGGTTGGAACTAAGGGTATATTTATGAATTACCATGTAAGCAGCTCTTCAAAATCTTAAACGCTCATTCATAGTTAGTTTCATATTGGAGCTTTTTTTAACAATAATAAAAGCTTTGAACTTACTATCCAAACAATGATTTTTATTAGTGAGAGCTGTTAATCCAAATTAAAAAGCTCACATCTCCTAAAAAACTTATTTGTACGATCAAATTTACCCAAAAAAATGGTTGAAAAGGGGTTTAAACCGTACCAAGAAAAGTTACCCACATTGATCGTCTAATGATATGGATATATTAAGTTAGAGAGAAAAAATAAGTATACCTCGCGGACGGTATTTTTTCCATGTGATATTAGTTTGATACTAGTCAAGATCTCTAAGAATACAACTCAAAGGATATAAACGTCACTCTTGTCTATCACTTTGTGGGTCAATATTTATTCGGGATCAAGGTAACCCTGCAATAAGATATGAAATTAGTTACAACAATGACGTTCAACAAACTAAACAAGTGAGCGCGAATTTTTATTCAGAAAACATTTGACTCTATATAAAGGCTGTCTCGACTCTCTACTAGAAATTACCCACTTTGACCCGTTCAACAAGGTCGGTCCATACACCACGGTCCTCAGCTATCATCAGGTAAGATGGAAAAAGACTTACGGGTGTTCCTTTAACAACGGTGGATACCTAGTTAGGACCGACTCCATAGTCATCCATAAGTGGTGCAAGCCTTGAAGAGTCCAAAATCAACAACTTTGGCAGTGAGTTTGGAGTCGATGAGAGTGTTGCTTGTTTTGATATCACTGTGGATAGGTGGGTTGGCTTCGGTGTGAAGATAAAGAATGCCTTTGGCTGAATCCAATGCTACGTTTAACCTCATTGGAAGCTCAATGACTCTCAGATTTGGTTATAAATGCAATACATAATCCCTTTCAAAACGCACATAAAAAAAATTCTAAAATGCAAAATCTCAAGTCTCAAAAGTTTCATACCGTTAAGCTAATCACGTAGTGTTTCGTAAGAAATAAACTCATAAACAAACATCTGCATAAGTCCAAAGAACACTTGCATTATCCAACCGAAAGAATACTTGTTCTTGTTGCAATGAAGTAGAAGCAAATTTTAAGATAAAAATTAATAGCAACAAAACCAAAATAATACCTATTCTTGTACATCATCGCAGTATCCAACAAGCGATACTAAATTACGGTGATGTAATCTTGACAAAAGTTCTATCAATGTCAAAAATTTATTTTCACCTTGTAACGATCCTTCTTCTGCACGTTAATAGCTACCACTGTTCCATCCCATAATATTCCTTTATAAACCTTTCCTATAATCACCTCGACTAACAACACTCAAGCTACTAAAGTTTTGAGTTGCGAGTGCCATTTCTTGAAAGCTGAAGCTTCTAACACCGTCAATATTGATTGAAAGTTTTGTGACCGGTAAGGATAACATAAGAATTGACATCAAATTGTTTGAATTAAAATCACCATAATCAGTTTTTAAGACACACATCCAAAGTAGGAACTTACGTAAAGACTTTCTTGATAATGTTTGCTTGTATTTCTCGTGTCATTTCTTGATCACAACAGTCAGTACCAAAGATCAATAAAGCCCATGCAACAACGACAACTACAGTTACAACGGTTACTAAAACGACTTTGCTTATACCTTTGAAAACAAGATGAGCTTTGATAACATCAAATATTTAATATTTTTTGGTGGTAAAATACCCCCTAAAATACTTGTAAATGTTTCACTAACACTCGAAAATGAGAAATTTTTTAATTTGTAATTTGCAGGTGAAATGCAGGAAAGTGACAAGAAACAAGGGAAAAATGACTTAAAGTGTAAATTCTGATGGATATTAATATTACGGCGTAACACTAGAAATGGTTACACCGTAACATAAATTAAGCAAGTACGAAGATCAAGGAAGCATGTTACGGTGTAACGACATATCTAGTTACACTGTAACCCTATATTTGGAAGGAAATCTTGACAAAGTTATTGTTATGGCGTAACACCTTATCCAGTTACGCCGTAACCACGAAGATCCACAAATAAAGAATGAAGATCACGTACATATGGAAAATATATGAAAGTTACGGCGTAACACCATATCTGGTTACGCCGTAACAGCTGCTTAAATATGGAATGCCGTGTAAGTTGGTTACGGCGTAACACCATAATTGGTTGCGCCGTAACAGGTTCGACTACTATAAATAAAGGCCTCATTCAAGCTAATCCGACATCACTTCCTCCACAGCCAATTGGAGAGGCGACCAAGGCATCCTACCTTCGAAGAACACCAGCTGAAGTCCAAAGGAGATCACATCTTACTTACTTTTTGTATTTAATCGTTCAAAAGTGAATCCTGTAAGAATTATGAGTTTTCAATATATGATTTCTTCTATCTCTTATTGTGTTACCTTTGCCATGAGCGGCTAAGCACTTTAAGTGCTGGCCTAGTTATGAATTTACTGTTGTTATGATTGTTTCCTTTAAATTATGGTTTCACTAGATATTCTTTGACTATCGTGTAACCCTGGGTTTTGGTAGTATGGGTTATTTGGACCTAGATTGCCCCGTTAATAGACTATCTTGTCATGGTGGGATCCAATAGGTACTAGGGAGGATCACTAACTCCTTACCTGGTGTAGGAATCGACCGGTCACCGCACTTATCATTCGATACTTAAAAAGCACATAAACTCTTTTAATGGGTTAATAATCTTAATAGGTTATTAGATATGTTTTGAGAATAGTTAAATTAATCACTTCAACCTGGATAACCTACCTCCCAGATGATTTGGGACTGATTCGGAATCGCATGTAGTATATGATAGACCGTATATGCACATTCAAGTGTATCGACCTTAGAAACCACTAATAAAACCATAGTTTAACATTCCACAGGAATACATTGTCATAGCAATAGTAATGGAGTAACTAGGCTAGCATGTTTTCTCCCTTGATATCTTTAAAGTTTTTTAATTTCCAGCATTTACTTTATTGTTATTTATTTACTTTAATTCAAATCAAAACAAAACTATTTTCAAACAGTGACAATTTCAAATTAAGACTAATAATTATTTATCTCTTGGGACGACCTCGGACTTACCATAACTACACTACTCACGATCGGGTTCTCTGTCCGTTATTGCGTTTGTAAGGTGAAACGAGTTTTATAAATTTAAAACTTGGTAAATAATTATTTTAAAAGAAAATACGCATCAAGTTTTGGGCGCCGTTTCCGGGGAGCTAATAATTAGAATTAATTTAAATATTTCATTATTTCTCTGCTTTTTCTAAACTCTATAACCGCAGGAACTATGGCTGGAGTTGACATCAACACTCTTACCATGGAACAATACTTAGCATTGTCACGAGATAACCAGGCACCGGGCGTGGTTAAACCTGAAATCGAAGGCAATGTCAATTTCGAAATCAAGAGCCAATTCATGCGTGAATTGAGGGAAGATACTTTCTCCGGAAACAAGGACGAAGATGCTCATGATCACATTGATCGGGTCCTCAGCATCGTTGGCTTATTGAATATTTTCGGAGAATCTAAAGATGCAGTCATGCTTTGAGTTTTTCCCTTTACTCTTACTGGAGCTGCAAAAAGATGGGTGGACAGACTCACCCCAGGAACTATCAACACTTGGGATCTCCTCAAAAAGGCCTTTATTCAAAGGTACTGCCCACCTTCCATGACCGCAAAACAGCTTGAAGATATTCACAACTTCAAGCAAGAAGGAGACGAATCATTATACCAAGCCTGGGAATGGTATAATGACATGCTATACAAGTGCCCTACTCATGACATCAACAGTCATCAAAAGGTAAACATTTTCTATAAGGGTTTGAGCACTATGAACCGTTAATTGCTTGATTCACAGGGACCTACCCCGGGATGAGACCAGCCGAAGCTCTCACAGCAATTCAAACCATGGCTGACCACTCTCAGAAATGGCACGACGGCACCACAAGCAGGAAAATAGGAAGCAGTAATAGTAGTGATGGACTAGCTGCTTTAGTTAATAAGTTGGATAACCTGGGAAGAGATATGAAGAAACTTAAGGAAAGTGTTCATGCAATCCAGGTTGGATGCCAAATCTGTGAAGGACCTCACCTCGACAAAGATTGTCCCCTCAATGAGGAACTTAAGCAAATAGAAAAGGTCAGATATGGAGAATTCAGACGAACAATGCCTTTTAACGGAAGCAATGGAGGAAAGTTTCGTGTAGGACCACCTGGATACTACACTAAGATTGATAACCGGCCACCATATGGCGAAAAAAGACAGAGCTTAGAAGAATTATTAGCCAAACATCAAGAGGAGTCTGCACGAAGAAGTACTGAAATAGAGGTGTGGATTAAGAAGCTTCAAAAAATGCTGAGATTAATACTAGGAACCAAAGCACCTCACTCAAAAATTTAGAAGCATAGATCGAACAATTAACTAAGGAAATTCGTTCTAATAAAGCCCTTGAACAAGTTAAAACAATTACTGCTGATCAAGAAACATCTTGGCTCGACAAACTCAATGGAGTATCCTTCATATCGGATCCTAAAAATAAGACTGCAGAAGTTTTACAACACCAACTGCCACGTAAGGAGTTAAACCCAGGAAACTTCACACTCCCCTGCACGATCGGTAAATTTAATTTTTATGCAATAGCTGACTTAGGTGCTAGGATTAACGTAATACCTAGGAGTATGTTTGAACACTTGCAACTTACCAATTTAAGGAAAACAAATATGCTCTGTGAAATGGCAGATATGTCTAAAAAAGCACCCTTGGGAATAGTCAAAAATGTTTTAGTTAAGATTGGTAAATTCTTATTCCTTTATGATTTCGCAATCATTGACAACACTCCTTCAGAAATTACAATTCTAGGAAGACCCTTTTTGGCCACCATCCATGCATAAATAGATGTCTTCGCTGGAAAAATATCTCTAGGGATTGATGAAAGAAGAATAAGTTTTAAATCGATGAGAAACAATAATATGCATACGAATCTTAGTGAAAGAATTTTTATGGTTAGACCCCAATCACCTGCGCAGAGTAATAATCAGATCAATTACGAAGAATCAGGAAACTGGGACAATAGGTCCCCTAACTTAGGTGATCGGGAGCCTAAGAAACGAAAAATTGAATTAGATAAGAATGTTCCTAAGGCACACTTTTGTAACCCTATAAAACAAAATATCAAGGAACAAATCAAAATGTGGCCATCCTATAACCCCGATAAAAAATTGTGTGATGGTGAGGGAGAAATCTACGGGGTATCTAAAACTGGAAATTTGAGGTTTTGGTACTGCAGCTATGATAGTGAGAGAAGAAATATAAAAGGTAAAGGACTATCCTTTCCTGATTTCCTCTTAGCTAAATACGGAAAAAGCCAAACCGATACCTTGATTTGGGACAGTAGATATGCTGAATGGTGTGATATTAGTCCCTCATCTGAAGCATCTTCTCAAGAATTAAGCAACCCGAGACCTAGAGATTATACCTTTAGGGAATGGACTTTAATTAAGGTCGGGCATACTGACATAAGTGAACATGTGAAAATGGCACTTTTAAAATTATGGTTAATTGATTGTTTCCAAGATAAGTCGGCCTATGAAAAAAATCCCACTCATAGGAACTTTAATGATTACAAGTGGGAATTCAATTTAGAAATCGATAAGTTAGCAGATGTGTAAGAACTTGGAATAGGGAAGAAAGGACACATTCTAGATCACATCTGGGAATATTATTACCAAGTGCATAATAAAAATTACGAATGGCACAACTATGAATTTGAAAACGAAGAATGTGAGGATATGGGAATAGAGGATAAAGAGTATCATCCACCAGAAGTACAAGTAGAAACATTCAAAGTCAAGAAATACTTATTTAATGGTGGACAAAGTTTTATCTGCGTTACTAAAGACTTGGATAATGCTTTACCTCTCGGGAGAAAGAACAGATCTAAGTTTAAGGAGATGATTTGAAATAAAGTAGCAAGCAACAAAATGTAGAATGAGCATGAGTCTAACTTAAAGACTCGTTAATAAACAAAAGTGCTTGTCGGGAGACAACCCGACCTTTATTTAATGAAATGTCCTTTTGCATTAGTCGGTTTGCATGTTTTTACTTTGTTTTGCAGAATCTAGAAGCTAAAGAGGCAATTATCGAGACCGACTCGACTCTTAATCATGTGGTAACTTGCTAAATCTGCAGCAGTTACGGCGTAACATCTAAAGTTTACGTCGTAATCACTATCATTATGACGTAATCCATTTTATGGTTACGCCGTAACAACTTAAAAACTTAAAAAATTTATCACTTAATTACGATGTAACCACCGAGGTTACGTCGTAACCCCCTTCTAAATTCATAAAAATTTAAGTTTTAAACATGTCTAAACCTTGTATACGTAAATGGACTTTGTGGGTATGTTCTCTGGAAGCCCCCACAAGACTAAACTCGTCCACTTGGGCCACCAAGTGGTTTAAAAGGCTTGTTGCATATGCTAAATGCAACCGTGATTCCTACGAAAGTGAGTTAGGATTGTATTCTCTGTAAATTTTTCTAGAACGATTTTATGCTTTGGTTTCTTTTTGTGATCACAGGGGATTAAGAGCTTGCGAGAAAACAAAGATAATCTAAAGATTTTTGCCAAATTTCAAAATCTCAAAGCAATGCTCAGGGAGTTTCTTGTCTTAATTCTACTCTTTTCTTGTTATTTTTATTTCCTTAATGTAATAAATAGGGACCTGTACAAATCTAGTTGGAGGGGATGGAGTAGAAATTAATACTGAACGTAATGGTATTTGCCTTTGGATTTTTCTAGTTTTTCTTAAAAATTATGCCAAGTTTAAATTTTTGATAAATTTTTCTTAAATAACTAGAATTAATCTTTGCCGAATGCACATTATCTTTTATTATTACTTTGTGAGATTTAAGCCTAATATTTCGTTTCCATAAAAAATCCACCAAAATATTAAGTGTGTCGGTAGTATTGTAGACTTTAGAACTTGGCCTGTACATCATTTCGAGACCTGATTGATTAGCAGGAATAGATAGTTCGAGAAGGCAACACTTAGGAAATCACCCAAATAGCCTATATGTGTGCGTTTATCGACTTGTTACACAGACTCGTCGACCTCCCATGATAAAACCCTTCTATTGCACTTAGTATTTAGTGCAAGATACCCCTAGATCACCCATGTTAAACCAATCTATGTTCTCACCAAATGTTATATGTTTCGTTACACCATTTCACCTAGCCTACCCTGTAGTCTCTATTTTTCTCTATGTTGAAATTTTTGGTTGCTTAAATCCATGGTTCAGGGGAATGGGAACGAAGATTATATACTTTCGTGAAAGACCAATCAGTTATGATCTATAAAGACCCCCTTGTATCACCACTTTCGACGTTGTTTATCTCAAGTGGGGGGATGTATGTTTAATATCAAATGTTGCAGGGGCAATAATTAAAGATATAAACCCTTGTAGCATTTGCATATTAACAATGAAGAAAAGAGGGTGCAACAAATGGCCACCCATGTGCTGAAAATATAAAGATGATGCAAAATAAAAATTAAAAAATAGAGCTAGTAGCCCATAATTGCACCAAAACATCTCTGTGAAATAGAGCTAGTAGCCCATCATTACACCAAGTCATCCAAATACTCATGAAGAATGGAGCTAGTAGCCCATTATTGAAGATCAGATTTTCAGACTTTGACTCTTGGACCCATGGATGGACAGTTGCTGGTTATGACAACCTTAGATTACTTTAGACTATATGTTTTGTGTTTTTATATTAACAACCATTAAATGTGTATCCCATGTCTATCCTAACTCTTTATCACCCTTTAAAACCATATTACCCTTGTTGCCGTTAAGAGTTATTTAGACCCTAATTATATCTGGTGTAGATTTGTGTACTTTCCAAGCTTATGATAGAATACATGCTATGTCTGTGCAATAAAGCGATCACCCTAAAAATGAAACACTTAGACTAGTGGAGAGCTGAGTGACTTTTATCCCCTTTTCGTGAAGTGTTCGGCTTTTATGTTTTCTAGCATAAGAGTTTTATCAATTTATTACTTGAAGTTATTCTTGAGAAATCTTTTTATGAAATGTTCTAACAGGTTCTACTTGAGGGCAAGCAGAAGTCAAGTGGGGGGATATTTGATAACATCAAATATTTAATACTTTTTGGTGGTAAAATACCCCTTAAAATACCTGCAAATGTTTCACTAACACTCGAAAACGAGACATTTTCTGTTAATTTGTAGTTTTCAGGTGAAATGCAGGAAAGTGACAAGAAACATGAGAATTAGGACTTAAAGTGTAAATTCTGAAGGATGTTACGGCGTAACACTAAAAATGGTTATGTCGTAACAAAAATTAAGCAAGTACGAAGATCAAGGAAGCATGTTACGGCGTAACGACATATCTAGTTACGTCGTAACCCTATATTTGGAAGGAAATCTTGACAAAGTTATTGTTATGGCGTAACACCTTATCCAGTTACGCCGTAACCATGAAGATCCACAAATAAGGAATGAAGGTCACATACATATGGAAAATATATGAAAGTTATGGCGTAACACCATATCTGGTTACACCGTAACAGTTGCTTAAATATGGAATGCCGTGTAAGTTGGTTACAACGTAACACCATAATTGGTTGCGCCGTAACAGGTTCGACTACTATAAATAAATGCCTCATTCAAGCTAATCTGACATCACTTCATCCACAGCCAATTGGAGAGGCGACCAAG
This sequence comes from Tanacetum coccineum, assembly GCA_026074375.1. Classification (NCBI taxonomy): domain Eukaryota; kingdom Viridiplantae; phylum Streptophyta; class Magnoliopsida; order Asterales; family Asteraceae; genus Tanacetum; species Tanacetum coccineum. Next base: position 4,711 of record BQNB010033018.1, on the reverse strand, counting down.
GCATCCTACCTTTGAAGAACACCAGCTGAAGTCCAAGAGAGATCACATCTTACTTTTTGTATTTAATCGTTCAAAAGTGAATCCTGTAAGAATTATAAGTTTTCAATATATGATTTCTTCTATCTATTATTATGTTACCTTTGCCATGAGCGGCTAAGCACTTTAAGTGCTGGCCTAGTTATGAATTTAATGTTGTTATGATTGTTTCCTGTTAAATTATGGTTTCACTATATATTTCTTGACTATCGTGTAACCTTGGGTTTTGGTAGTACGGGTGATTTGGACCTAGCTTGCCCCATTAATAGACTATCTTGTCATGGTGGGATCCAATGGGTACTAGGGAGGATCACTAACTCCTTACCTGGTGTAGGAATCTTCCGGTCACCGCACTTATCATTCGATACTTAAAAAGCACAGGAACTCTTTTAATGGGTTAATAATCTTAATAGGTTATTAGATATGTTTTGGGAATAGTTAGATTAATCACTACAACCTAGATAACCTACCTCCCAGATGATTTGGGACTGATTCGGAATCGCAGGTAGTATAGGATAGACTGTATATGCACATTCAAGTCTATCAAACTTAGAAACCACTAATAAAACCATAGTTTAACATTGCACATGAATACATTGTCATAGCAATAATAATGGAGTAACTAGGCTAACATGTCTTCTCCCTTGATATCTTCAAAGCTTTTTAATTTCCAGCATTTACTTTATTGTTATTTATTTAATTTAATTCAAATCAAAACAAAACTATTTTCTAACAGTGACAATTTCAAATTAATACTAAAAACTATTTAGCTCTTGGGACGATCTCGGATTTACCATAACTACACTACTCACGATCGGGTTCTCTGCCCGTTAGTTCGTTTGTAAGGTGAAACGAGTTTTATAAATTTAAAACTTGGTAAATAATTATTTTAAAAGAAAATACGCATCAAGCTTAACTATAGAGTGAAAGTGGTCACATCGACCTACTTACATATACAACATCAACAATACCCGTACCCAAGGGTAGAGAGGCAACAGGTCAATTTGGGATATGATATTATCTTTAGCGGTTCAAATTTTAACAGTTATAGAGGTTAACTAATGGAGTAGGTCAAACATGTTGAAGGTCATTGTACTCAAATGCGTAAAAACCTCGTGAAATTCATAATAAATGTGCAAGAATTTAGTATCGCATTTTGCACATAAACAGTTTAACCGTACGCGGACTGTTCTGACCTGCACTAAACAAAAGCCAAAATCTCGCCATGATAAAAAAAATACAATAAACAAAAGCTAAAAACTATGATACCATTTCTTGATGGGCTGACTCTATTAGAACGTTATAGTTTATGTAGTTTATTAGTCATTCATTATTTATTGTATTTAGGCCCAATTTGTATGTTTGGTCTAGCCGATATGACTCTCTAGAATATTCACTGGATGTTGATATATTGTGTTGATTTTGGAATAACAATCAAGGAAAATATTATCCTTTCCTATTGGCGGCCCTACGGCACACCCTACGCCACCCCTTACGATTCAATCCCATTCGAACCAACCCTCTCCCGGCCCTCACCCTACACACGACCTCGTTCCTGCTCGAACACACACCATGGTCACACGGTCCCAATCGGGTATTGTCAAACCCATTGATTGCTTATCTCTTCTCACCTCGTCTCTATCTCCTATTTCCAAATCTCCGGTTCTTGCTCTAAATGACCCTTATTGGAGTAATTGTATGTATGATGAGTATAACGCATTAGTTAAGAATGGTACTTGGGTTCTTGTTCCAAGGCCCTCTGATGTTAACTTGGTTCACTTAATGTGGTTATTTAAGCATAAATTTCAAGCTGATGGTACTTTGAGCCATTATAAGGCTCGATTGGTTGCTAACGGTAGTAGTCAGCAACTCGGCATTAATTTTGATGAGACATTTATCCTGGTTGTTAAGTTGGCCACCATTCGCACAGTTCTTAGCCTTGCAGTTTCTCGCTAGTGGCCTATTCACCAACTTGATGTCAAGAATGCATTTCTTAACGATGATTTATCGGAGATTGTGTTGATGTGTCGTTGTGTGGTGTATATTTTATTGTTTCAAGTTTTAAATTTATATTTTGCCGACTCAACCAAAAACAACACTTTAACGGGCAGTGTACCTGATGGTAGTAGTTTCGTGGTAAGTAGGGTGTCGATCACTGAGAGTGGAAGTTAACTCTTAATTCTACTGGTATTTTATCTATCTAGTTTTGATACTAATCTAACCTAATTATTCTAATTAAACATAAACTAACGCAAGGGGGGGTTCAGCCTGAGAGACTGGTACGAGTTTAGTTCTAATTATCCTAAGGTGATGGCAAATAACGCACACAAGTGATTAACAAAAGATAAGGAAGAGGTCAAATCTTAGGAAAAACGTATTAGCCAGTTTAATCTAATAATATGCCTTGATTGTCTATTCGTGCAATGATTGTATTAATTCGTTGGTGGTATATCATTCCAAAGTTAAGTGGATCTTCTCCCTAGACTCGAGGTTTGTTGCTAGTTAATCCTGTCACAATTAACCTAAACCCGCATAAAGCTCACACCATTGATTATAAGTTATCTAGGAAACTATATTGGTGGTTATATTGAATCCTAGCTCATACAGGCTTTACCAACTTACTGCTTAATGGAAATTCATATACTAGTAGTCCACACCCACTTAACTACCTATGGAAACAGGACGTTATGTGTAATCCTAAGTCACCGGCTTAGTCTACCTATCCACTTAACCATAGATCGAAACAGGGTTTTCTATTGGTGATCCTATTAGTCTAGCTATATGAATAAGCGTTATATGTTTCTATCCCGGACTCTTAGCCTACGCCCAAACAACACCGAAGTTGCAGCGCATTAAATATGTAGGACTAGATCCAGTTGAATGATAGGAAAAACACATAATTAAGCACATAAACGGGTATGAAGTGATAAACATAATCAACATGCAACGAATAAAGAACAATCGATATAAAGACAAATCAAAACATTATATTATCATAAACATGGCTAATACCTAAAGGTATTAGCCGATAGTCATTGTAACAATACACGAAATCATAGATGAACGATTAAACATAATGCTAACCGAACGCGTATAGTGGAGTGTAGAGATTACAAGAGTTTTCCCATTGATCGGACCACTTTTTAGGACCTTCTTGGCTTCATTGATCTTCTGGAAATCGGACTTGGTGGTAAAAAGCATACCCTAAATCGTATTTATGATTTGGTATTTATAGACTCTGAAAATTGGTCGATACGGCGTATTGGAACTCAATACGGCGTATCGGGGTTGCTTGGCGTGGGCTCCAAGAATAAAATATTCCAAAATTCTTGCGCAGGAATTTGGATACGCCGTATCTGATTTTTGGATACGGCGTATTGACCAATACGCCATATCCGTTTTCTTGGATACGGAGTATTGACCAATACGGAGTATTGTGCTAAATCATATTCTCGATACCTAAACCATAAAAGTCAATTTTCAGAGGAGAAAAAGAGCAGAAGAGGTTGAGCAACATATTCGATTCCATAGGAGACATTGTGTAATTCCATATACTTTTGTAATCGTTCAGTTTTTGGTATCATTCGTTTACTCGGTTAATTTACCTTGGCTAAATTAGTACTCTTGTATTTATTATGACGTTTGAAGGCTAATACCTTCAGCTATTAGCCATTATTATGAAGATCTGAATGTTTGGTATTTGTTTATATTGATTTCTTGATTTATCGTTGAGTGCTTGTTTATATTTATCAATTTATACTTGTTTACGTGCTTTTGTATGCGACCTATCATGCAACTGGATCTAGTGATATGGACCAAGTAATGTAGAGTCTGGGATAGCTCTCCATATAGTGATTTATACATCTAGAATCCTATTGTCCTTCTAAATCTGTCTCTAGGATACGCTTCAGGCTTAACTAGTTAATTGGATATTGCCAATGGTTTATTAAACGTGTTGACTAGAAGGTGAACCTAGATAATTCAAAAAATAACATACTGATTCCATTGGATAGTTGGACAAGTGGACTACTAGTGTATAAATCACTATAAAGCGGTAAGTGGGTAAAGTCTCTATGAGCTAAGTTTTAACAAGATCACCATTGCTTTAATCCCTAAGATAGATTATAATCAGTGAATTAGGATGCTTTATGCGGATAACTTTATTGTGATAGAATTAATGTGTCTAGGTCTTAGAAAGAAGTCCCGCCTAAGTCTTGGGAATGATATGCCACATTGAGAGAAGAAATCATTACACTTAATAAACAAACCAATATTCTAATCAGATTAATAATGGTTAATACAGTTTTCTATCATAAGGCTCGACCGCTCTTTTATCTTTTGTTAATTTGCTTACGTGGGTTAAAGTGTCTTGAATTGATTGTAGTCACTAACAAACCCATGCCAGTCTCTCAGGCTAAAACCCCCCCTTTTACCTGTTAGAATTAGGATTAGAACTAACATAGGATTAGCATAGGTTTGACTTAGATTAGAATTAACATAGATTAGATAACCAAGATATTAATTAAATTAACAGATTTAACCTCTCTTAAAGTGTTTGACACCCTACTTACAATGAAACTACTACCGATCGGGTACACTGCCCGTTAAAGTGTTGTTTTTGGTTTAGTCGGCAAAATATAAATTTAAAACTTGAATCATAAAATTATACACCACA
>BQNB010033017.1:4052-52685 GCA_026074375.1 Tanacetum coccineum | reverse complement strand
TATGAAACAAATAGATTAAGCCAACAAATAAGGTACGGTTGCTAGTAACTTTCCCCCGACCGTTCCATGACAAAGACTCATGCATATAGACAAACGCCTCGATCACAGAAATGACAAATACAACCTAAGTTGGCGTTCCTATAACGGTCAACTTCCTTTACATCCTGCTCTTTACATACTTTTACATAAGTGGTGATATCGGCCACTTTTTACAAGACTTTACATCGTTGATTTTTATAACGTATCAACGAATAATCGATCCTTCTAAGTGATTTCTTCAGTATAAACTTCTTTTGAACCGACTATTTTTCTTCTTTCTCATTTTTTTTAAAACAATACATCATAAATCTTGGTTTAATTCCACCGTCTTCACTATCATAATTCATCCGGATAATATTTTCCTTGTAACACTTCTTCTTCGACCATGATTCATAATCGTGAAAGTAGCAAAACTTACGAGCTACATATTTTTTCCATTGCATTGTGCAATTTCTCGACCATTACAGAGATATAAAATTTTCACTTTGAAACAGAAAATACAAAACTTTACACGAAAGCAACTAGCAACATTGATTAAAATGGGCTTAATCTACACGGTAGGCTAAGGTACAAAGGTGTAACAAAACATATAATATGGTGTAGAAAAAGAAAGGAATGGCTCAACAGGTTATTCTAGGGGATTTTACTCTAAAATTGAGAGTAATCAAGGGTTACACGGGATTTAACTAACCAGTGTAGTTAGTTAATTTTACGACATGTAGGCTATTTGGTTTAATCCTAGAAATTTATCAATTGAAGATGTTCCTCCATCTAAATCCATAGTACTAATCATTGCGGTCTCGAGTGATATACCAGGCCAAGTTCTAAAGTCCACTACATCACCGACACACTCATAATTTTGTAGAATTTTTAGTAAGCAATTGGAAACGGAATAAGCTTAATTCTCACAACATGTATCAAGAGTTATAGTGCGCTAGGTAATGTAACTAGTGATTTTTATGAAAGTCATGCTAAAAAAATAATTTAATTTGGCCTATATTTAAGTATTTTTAAGCTCGTAGCATGTTATTTTGTAAAAATTAGACAAGTACGTTTTAATTCTCCATTCCCCCACATAAATTATACAACGTCCTCATTGTATAGATAAAACAATTAAATAATAAGAGAAAATAGAATTAGAACGGAAAAACTCCCTGATGTTTTGCTGGTGATAATTCTCCAAGATGTGTTCTTGAGAAAAAAGTGTGTTCACTAGGGCTTTAGTATGCCCGAATGACTTCAACACATGTCCTTTTTAGAATATATCATATCATAGTTTCAGCAAGGTCCTGCATAAAAGATTAGAAGACAAGTGCAATTTCTATCTCGCTACAATGGTACAAGAAAACAATTAGACACACAACTGTACAGGGATCAATACGCCGTATCCCAAACCCTAGGATATGCCGTATTGTTCCTGTAAAAACAATTATATACTGGAAATTAAATATTAAGTTTTAAACCTGATAACGTCCAGACATCTCTATACGCCATATCCAGAGGGGTTCGATACGCCGTATAGAGTGTTTGGGAAGACAGACTCATGTAACAAGCAATTAAAATGCGACAAACAATTAAAATGACCAGGTTGTCTCTCGGGAAGCACTTTTGTTTCAGCTGGTCTTTAAGTTCGACTTTTTTCTCCTCCTTTTTCTATCTTGTCTGTGTTACCTCCCATCCGCTATCTTTTCTGTTGAGGAGTTCTTGGTAGATGCAAGACATGCTGCCAGGAGTCTTTTCAACAGTATTAATTTTGCTTGGACCTACAGTAACAAATTCTTCATCATCCCCTATTGAATGTCGTACGACTGTTAACTCTTCAGTTCTGCACAGATCGTATGGGTTGTCTATGTCGTGACGGGTGGGGATTGGTATCAAAGAATATTCCCTATTAATAACTTCGTAGATGTCTTTTGCTTCCTGTGCGTCTAAATAAGATTTATAAAATGTATCCGAACATGTCCTTATGGTTTTTCCTTGCATGGTTCTTTATATTTGTTGAGGTCGCCAAACGTTCCCTTAGTGTGTTCGTTCACATAAAATTCCCATAGCCCATTTTTGGTATTTCTGTCAATCTCCCAATAGTTGTTAAACTTTGATGCCAGCCAGTATATAAATTCAAAGTAATCAGTTCCGTTGTCCAGGTCATCAGGGATTTCGCTATTGCAAGTATGAGACGACGGGTAATATTTAGGAAAAAATTTATTGTTCAGTTCACTCCAGGTAATAGTTGTTCCATTTATTTCATTGTTCCACCATGTCTCTGCGTCTCCACCAAGTGATTTTGAGAAGACGTGTAATCGGAGTTCGCTCATTTCTACGTTAGGCATCTTAATCCATTCAGTTATTTTGAGCACCCTTGCAATGTGGTTAGTAACGTCTCCTCCATTCATGCTATTGAAAGCGTTGTCCTGCAATATTTTCAAGAATTCATCACCAATTTCTAGTTTGGAATTTTTGATCATTGGTGAGTTAGTATGCTCTTCATCCTAATTCTTTGTGTCGTCGAAGCTTGCCATAGTCCATAATCGTAACCAGCAATCATCACTTTCTAAAAAATAGAGGAAAATGTTAGTAGGATAACGAAGTTTTAAACGCGATGTTTTTTTTGTATTAGATGACAGATGCACCATATTCAATTAATCTGAGTACGTCGTATAGGCCTGTTGAATTACAAGTACGCCGTATTGGGTTTACAGAATACGCCGTATGTTCGGAAAAACAGATACGCCATTTAGACTGTAAAACAACAGAAGGTGTGATACGTCGTATCCAACTGGTGGATACGGTGTATTAGGTGATCAGTCAGAATAGAATACTATTTAAAAACAATTAAATGCGAGAATTTAAACAAACAATTTAAACACACAATGCGAATAAATACAAACAAAATTTAAATAATTAGATTACACTAAACTAAACTAATTAATGGTTAGAAATACTATTAAGAATAAGGTTTAATTAATTCACTCCCCGGCAACGGTGCCAAAAACCTGATGTGTTGTCGTGTTGGGTCAATTATTTGATTATCAAGTTTTAAATTTATATTTAGCCGACAAACCTAAAACAACACTTTAACGAGCAGTGTACATGGTCAAGATGGAGTTCGCGGTAAGTAGGGTGTCGAACACTAAGAGTGAAACATTAATCCTATATTCTCTTAGTATTTTAATTAGTCTATTTATTGGTTAAACCTATGCTATATACGTTGTCTAATGATATGGGGGTTTTCAGCCTGAGAGACTGGCACAAGTTTGGTGGAAACAAATATCAATTCAATAGACAATAAACACAAAAAAAGAAAATTAGAAGATAGAAAAGCGGTATAAGCCAAATGATAGAAAACTATATTATCCATATTAAATCTGGTTCAATGTTGGTTTGTTAGTTTTAGTGCAATGATTTACTTATCTCGAAGCGGCATATCATTCTTAAGACTTAGGCGGGACATCATCCTAAGACCTAGACACGATTAATCCTGTCACAATTAACGCATCAGCATAAAGCATCCTTTAGACTGGCACACGATTAAGACCTAAAACAATACTTTAATGAGCAGTGTACCTGGTCAAGATGGAGTTCGCGGTAAGTAGGGTGTTAAACACTAAGAGTGGAACATTAATCCTATATTCTATTAGTATTTTAATTAGTCTATTTACTGGTTAAACCTATGCTATATACGTGATCTAATGATATAGGGGTTTACAGCCTGAGAGACTGGCACAGGTTTGGTGGAAACAAATATCAATTCAATAGACAATAAACATAAAAGAAGAAAATTAGAAGATAGAAAAGCGGTATAAGCCAAATGATAGAAAACTGTATTAGCCATATTAAATCCGGTTCAATGTTGGTTTGTTTGTTTTAGTGCAATGATTTACTTATCTCGAATCAGCATATCATTCTTAAGACTTAGGCGGGACATCATCCTAAGACCTAGACACGATTAATCCTGTCACAATTAACGCATCCGCATAAAGCATCCTTTAGTTTAATTATAATCTATCTTAGGGAATCAAAGCAGCGGTGATCCTGTTAAAACCCTAGCCCAACGGGACTTTACCCACTTATTGTTTGACGGTGTTTTATATACTGGTAGTCCACTATTCCAATCGTTATCTGTCAATTAAGAGCATGATTGCTGAAACATGAATGGGTCACCTACCGGTCCAAATAAGCTCATAATTTAAAGATAAAGACAGAACGTTATTTGTGATCCTATTGGTCCAGTAATATGAAACACGATATGGAGAGCTATCCCAGTATCTAGATTACTTGGTCCGTATCACTAGATCCAGTTGAATGATTGGTCGCATATTCAAACACATAAACAAGTATGAGGTGATAAACATAATTAAACAATCGACGATAAATTAAGAAATCAATTTTAAAACAAATCAAGCATTGAACTTTCATTAAGATGGCTAATACCCAAGGGTATTAGCCCACAACCATTGTAATTATACAAGCGTAAACAAACAATTGAAAATCAAACGATTAAGAGAGTAAAATTTACACGATGTCTTCTATGGATTCGTGATCAATGCTTGACCATGATGGCTGATCTTCTCTTCTAAATTCATCTTTAGTGAGTATGGTATAAAGAATATGATATTGTACACTAAAAACTCATTTTTGAGTCTTCTATTTATAGTGTCTGAAAAAGACTCGATACGCCGTATCTGGCAAGGTCGATACGGCGTATTGGGCTGGATTCCTTGGAGTGCGTGCTACGTTCATATTTAATTAGTGATATCATTCCTAATTTACTTTATTTACTGTATCTTCGAATAGTTATCTTCATGGATACGGCGTATGTAGACAGAGAGGATACGCCGTATTGGGAATTAGTCAAACGCGTTTTCTTGTCAAGTCTTGATGCGGATACGCCGTATCTCTTTTGTTGGATATGGCGTATTGGTCAAAAATTAGTAATCTTCAAATATCTTCGTTTTAGCTCCAAATTATGCGCCTTTTAGCTTGTCTTCACAAAACACTCCTGAATTATTGTATTTATCAACTTTAAAGCAATTAAGTACTAAATAATGCAATAATTATATAAAAGTGAGCAAAACAGATAGGATAAATGATATAATAAAGTGACGTTATTTGATGTAATCAGTAGGAAATTTCACACTTTTGTCATGGACTTCATGATTGTTGAGGATATTAGCTCAATCATAGACCCTAGGCTTTCACAAGTAGTATTAGGAAAACCCTTTGTTGATATATCCAACATGACTCATGACCCACCCGAAGGAGTAGTGAGGTTCACAAACGAGACCAATGAAATTGCCTATAAAATGCCCCATAAGATAGAACAGTACAACTCATTATCAGACTAGGAAAAAGAGCACACGAAATCGGTCTACCTTAGGAATACGGAGGACAAGAGAAGAGGAGTAGAGTATGTTTCCGTTTCCATTAATGTTATCTTACACCTACACCCCATAACCCTTGAAAAGACCTCTTTGATAGTAATGAATAATGCTTACGCCTAGCGGTGGAGGTTTGATCCTTTAACAAGCCTATGATAATTTATATGCTATGACAGGTAATGAGTGTTGATTTTCTATTTCCCCATTATGTTATAATTTATTATACACCCAAGAGAAAGAGAGAATCCCAAACACTTATGTGAGGTGCCAATATACACTTTAGGTGCTTTTAATTGCGAGGTATAGAAGGTTGTGTTATAAGATACTTTTAAAGAGTAGGTTAAATGACCCTCATATTGCTATTGTCTAGGTAGAAAAGCCCATTTGCTTGAGGACAAGCAAATCCTAAGTGTAGGGGTATTTGATGAGGTGTCATTTTATGCACTATTTCGGGGTCATTTAACCCCCTAAATTATGCAAATATGCCCAGATTCTGTGCTTAATTGTTTGTTTTCAAATTTTTAGAACTTGGATGGATTTTGGAGCAAAAATACACATGACTTGGGCTCATTTGGAGAAGAAACGGACAAGATTATGGACCTACACCAAATCTCATGATGACTTTTGCAAACAGTGGCTGGAGACGGCGTCGCAAGCATAAAGCGACGCCGTCGTGATCAATCTAGTGACGACGTCAGGATTATGGCGATGGGGTCAAGACGTGGCCGACTTAAAGAGGATCTAGAATCGTCTACGTGGCGACGGCGTCAGGAGCACAAAGCGACGCCGTGGCGTTGACAACTCTATAAATGTAAATCCTTTTTTAGGGTTTTAGTGTGTAACTTTGGGATAATTTTATATAACCCTAGGGAGACGAACCCTAGTCGTTTTAGGAGCTTTATAGGTCGTTTTAGAGCCTCAAAACCCTATTGTACTACCTTGAATCCATGTTTTAATCAAGTAAGGTATTTATCTTTAATCATTCAATATGTCTATATGTTGTTTGATTAATTTATCTTCTTGCTTTCTTTATAACATGCCAGGCTAAACCCTCTTTTGTATTTATCTATGATTGCATGAAACTTAGGTTGTAGATCCTTTTGATGTCGCTTCTTGTTGATGAAGGTGCGCGTTAGGCTTTCTAAAATTAGCCTTTATTTGTATCGCTGTTGATATATCTAGGGAAACGCGAGTAGTGTAGAAAGGATACCATCGGTAACAGTCTTCATACTACCTTACTTGTGCATTGTCTTAACAGAATATTAAATAGATGGTGGGTTCGTGTAATCCGTTCATGACCTAGGAAATACTTACACAGATCATCACAAGTGTGACAAAGCAACGGATCTAGGAGAAGCAATCTGAGGAGTTGTGCATGATTAGGTAAATACACTTACTTATTATAAAAGTTTTCACCCGTAGATTAGATATTAATTAGTTTAGTTATTAGTTAAACAAACCAACCTCTCAAACCATAGATTTACCTGCTTTCTATTAAACATAAAAATACAAAAATAATCTACTCTTAACCTCTAGAATTCTGTTAGACCGTGATCAAGCCTTCCTAACATATTCCTTAAGAGAACGATAACAACCCCCGAGTCTTGCCTATACTACACTGCAATGATTAGGTACACTGCCTAGGGGATTGTAAAACTTCTTGCCAAAGTCTCTACGACCCTCACATCAATAACAAACTAATTAATGACCGTTGGTGTTCTTTCGTCAAATCATATATTGATATAAATAATAAATATACAAATATATTATTATAAATATTATTAGAATGATATCTAAGTGTAAACTTGTGACTCTGTAGGCTCACGTATTTCCAGCTGTATAAATATCCGTATGACATGAGCACAAACCAACAGTAATATCACAGGTGATAAAGCAATAGAATGTAACACTAATTCTGGTATTTTAAATATGAGTAATATCACAAGTGATAAAGCAATAAAAGGACCAAAAGAAGAAATCATTCATGTCCGACTATATATATACAAATAACACAAAAGCATCTAAGGCTGCATCATTATGTATAACAGTTAACATGCACTTTTTCCAGTTACCTAATATGAAACTTGTTGGTTATATATTTTATTATTTTATGTAACTGAATATTGGTAGTCCTAAAGGTGAATATAAAACTTGTTTGTTGAATAGTATGTGCAACAAAATGTTTGTGTTAATTGGTTTGTGACTTGGATATATTGTTCATTTTAATGTATTATTGTTTGTGATAATCAAGTAATATGTAACTAGGATGTTGTATGTTTTGCCCATTTAATGACTTATCACATATGATAAACTAGGGTATAAAATGAATGAATGATCCGCTCAGACTACACCTTAAAATACATATAATATAATAAAATATCAAATATATAGTGAGGGTAGTCTAAAAGCAGAGTCAATATAGTGGTTTTTATCCTTTTTCTTTATTATATTTCTATATAGGGTTCGGGGAATGAGTTCTGTTTGGAGGGTTCACGGAATTTATACTTCTCCCATTATTCACTCGTCGAAATCTTCCTCATTAAATAGTTCTTCCTCTTTCCAATTTCTATCCAGCATACATAGTGCGCGTTTAGTCGTCTAGTACACTTGTTTTGTAGTCCTTGAACTTCGAGTTCTCTCTGGGTATGATTTCGTGTGGGTCAAGAACTTCTTAAAATCATCGCACATCTTATCATAATTGCTAAGCACATGAAATGGGATAAAATTTCTTGTAGAAAATTTCCACTAATATTCCCATGTGAAATATTCCTATCTTCCTCGTTTATCCACCATTCTTTTGCGTCCTTCAAAAGTGAGAGAGGGAAGGCTTTCATGCGGAGTTGAAAAGGGTCCACACCAGCTATTTTGACCAAAGATATAATTATACTTTTAAATCCAATAGACTATTCATATTTTTTTTCTTTCTTTCACAATTAAGATAGGGCATAAACTAAAATTTTGAATATGCTAGTTAAAATTTTCTTTTATATATGAACTTTTTGGTTTTCTTTGAAATTAAATGCAATGAAGCCACAAGTAAAAGAATAAAACAAATACGAGTAGTATATTCTATGTAGGAAAAAAAAAGGAGCAAAAATGTCAAACGAAATGGTGTAACATGTTACGTACAACTTACGAGTAGCAATTTCATCAAGTTACAAGAAAAAAAAACCTTTGATATTAATATAAATTAAGGGGGTGTTTCTTTCGGCTTACAAAACATAAGCTCATTTGGGCTTATATTTCATAAGCCTCAATTTTCTGACTTATTTTGAGACTTAAGGGTTATATAAGTTTATTATATCATAATAAACTTATATAAGCCCCCAAGTCTCAAAGTAAGCCAAAAAATTGAGGCTTATGAAATATAAGCCCTAATTTTCTGGCTTATTTTGAGATTTATGGGCTTATATAAGTTTATAATATCATAATAAACTTATATAAGGGTGTGTTTGGATAGAGGCTTATAAGAGCTTATTACAAGCCACAAAACAAAATAAAAAGATTAAAACATGGCTCACATGTGATGGATTGGAAACCACCCTCATTGCCTACTATGAAACTATGACTATCAATTTTATTTTTTGCTTCCAAGCCACTAACCAAACAATGATAGTAGGTATCATACTCATTCTTTCAATCCTACGCCCTTATACCAAACACACCCTTAAAAGTTATTTTTTTTAACTAAGGTTGTTAGTTTATGTTTATACATCTAGCTTGTTAGTTTATGTTTGGGTTAGCAGATTACGAGTACTTATGTTGTATGCACAACAAGGTGAATTACAAAGAAGTAACGACCATCTAAAATTGCAACCGTAATAGTATAAACGAATTTTAGTTACAACACTACTTACATGATGGTTTCAAGTTTGGTAATTAACTTGTTGCACTCGAAACTTGGCTTGACACGCTGCCTTAGTCTATGAAGTAATATTTTTGTAGGGTTATGTTATTAATACCCCACCTGGCCCATCTTTTATGTACTTTGTACGACTTCTACCCCATAGACCTCCTTGTTTACAGTAAACAAAGTTTTTTTATCAGTTTATGTCCCGTATTTTTTCTAATTTAATATTTTTGACTTGTCAGACTTCATAATTTTTGTTCCGCACTTTATGTTTCACAATTTTATAACAAAAAAAAAATCAAAAAAAAAATCAAAAAACCTTTTTTGGGAGGGAGGGGGCATTGCTAACATTTTAGGAGAGGTTTTAATAACGACTCTAATTTTTGTAAAGAATGGTGATAGATTCTATTCTAATCCTGTTTTTGCTTTGTGACCTCTACCAAAAATTCCCAAAATCAAAATTTTAAGTTTTAGGCTTTTAGCCCAGTTAGTTCAGTTTAGACGTTTAGTTAATATTGGCCAATGCCACCTGGTAAACCCAAATTCTCAAAAGCTTTGAAAGTAAAGGCCCGCTATTACTGACTTATTGTCTTATTGGACCATTATTGCAAATTCCTTATTAACACAGAGAGGGTCATACTTTTTGTAAGTTTTAACTCTTCTCAAATTGTTTCAAAATTGTATATCGAACAAGTAGGTTAGCGGCCTGCGCGTTGTGACGGTGATGCGGTCGTCGTATGACTTCTACAAGAAGTTTTACAACTCCCTAGGCAGAGCACCTAATTTTTGTAGCAGTAGTATAGGCAAGACTCGGGGGTTGTTATCGTTCACTTGGAGAATAGGTTGGGAAGGCTTGATCACGGTCTAACAAAATTCTTAGGGTTGAGAGAATATTATTTTTGTGTTTTTGTATTTTATTGAAAGCAAGTAAATCATATATATTTGAGAGGAGGTTTGGTTTTAGCTATTAACTAAATATAAATCTACGCTAATTGGTGATAACAATAAGATAAAAGACTGTGTTTATTTAATCATGTATTACTCCCTAGATTGCTTCTCCTAGTGTTGTTGCCTTGTCACCCTTGTAATGATTTGTGTAACTATTTCCTAAGTCATGAACGAATTACACGAACCCGCCGTCTACTTAGTATTCCGCTAGAGCAACGCACACGTAAGGTAGTATGAAGACTATTACATGGCCCCTAGGGGTACACTAAGTGCATGTGAAATATATTAAAAGTGGATCAACCATATTAGGGGGCAAGGTAGTATGAAGACTGTTACCCGATGGTATCCTTTCTACACAATCATGTTTCCCTAGACATATCAACAGCGATACAGACAAAAGCTGGTTTTCTAGAGCCTAACATGCACATCCATCACAAGAAGCAACACCACTAAGATCTACATTCTAGGTTTCATACAATCATAAATAAACACAATAGAAGGTTTAGCCAAGCATATTAAAGATAAAGCAAGAGCATAGATAGATCAAACAACACATAGACATATTGAATGATTAAATAAACCTTACTTGATTAAAACATGAGTTGGAGGAAGTACAATAGGGTTTTTAGGCCCTAAATTCGTCCCTAACAGCTGCTAAACGAACTAGGGTTCGTACCCTCTTTTTATTCTAAAGTTACACACTCAAAACCCTAAATTCGGGTTTGTATATATAGGAAAAACGTTGTGACGGCGTCGCGTTTTAATCGTGACGCCGTCATGAAAGAGAATATTCTAGATAATGGGCTGGGTCGTATGCTCTGACGCCGTCGTGGAATCTTGTGACGCCGTCTTGATCTTCGTGGTGACGGCGTCACGTTGTATCTGTGACGCCGTCTCCAGCCACTGTAGAGAAATTCTTGATCAATGTTGGTGTAGGTCCGTAGTCTTGTCCGTTTCTTCTCCAAATGAGCCCAAGTCACGTGTAATTCTTCCAAATGCCTTCCAAATGAGAAATACCTGAAAAGGAACGATTAAGTACCTATTTTGGGCATAAATGCACGATTTAGGGGGTTAAACGACCCTAAAAAGTGTATAAAATGACACCTCATCAAATACCCCTACACTTGGGATTTGCTTGTCCTCAAGCAAATGGGCTTTTCTACCTAGACAATAACAATATGAGGGGTTATTTTACCTACTCTTTAAACATATTTTACAACACAACCTCCTAGACCTCGTAATTAAGAGGACGAAAAATATATACTAGCACCTCACATAAGTGTTTGGGGATTCTCTCTTTCACTCGGTTGTATAATAAATTATAACATATGAGAGAAATGGAAAATCAACACTCATTACCTGTCATAGCATATAAATTACCATATGCTTGTTAAAGGATCAAACCTCCACCGCTAGGTGCAAGTGTTATTCATTACTATCTAAGAGGTCTTTTATAAAGGGTTGTGGGGTGTAGGTGTAAGATAACATATAATGGAAACGGAAATGGATGGGATACATTTGGGTGGCTTTGGGTGAATTTGGAGTGGAAGGGTTAGCTAATTATTTATACGAATACACGCAGGTTTGGTTTCTAAGCCAAGACTCGAACGAAGATATACAAACTCTACACAACTCTACATCAATCTCTTTCCTTTTCTTTTCTATTTTTTGAATAAATATAATACATCACATGAGGTTTATAATACGTACCCCTACACTTGAGCTTTTACATGCTCGATATTTACAATCTAACTAATTATAACAACCCGCAATTTTCATCAATGTAAATATCTATCTATTAAGTTAGATGCAATGTACTATCTATCTATTATACATGAACCACATTTTTCAAGGAAATTTTTCGCTTTATTACATTACTTACATTACCAATATCTCAATATGCAACGCAACTTGCATAACTAAAGTTAACGAGCTCACGCAACCTATCTATGGCAATCCTATCTACATATATGTCAAGCAAACATCATAATATGTCAAGTCAATATCTTAATATCCTTTTTACAAAGTACATTACTCATATAATGTACCATTTGCAACGTTATATCAAGACAGACTTTAAACTGTTATCGTATACCCTAACTCCATGTAAAGTTAATATCTAAAGTAAATGCACAAGCTACTAAAGCATATGTATAAGTAATATAACATCTCATTTGAAATATAAACTCCCTCTAAGTCAATACACAAGTCCTTAAAAGCATAATGTACAAGTCATTAAGCATGACATCCAAAATAGCTGTTCTACCTCTGTTTTCCTAACGAATCTTGTACAAACTATTAAGTACAATGTACAAACAAGCAATGCTCAACTTTTTAACAACATTTACCTCTATTTCAATCACTTAGACTCATTTTTAAACTCAAACCCCTAATTCAAACCAAGAAACCCTAAAACTGAGCTAGTTTCTAAACTATGACCCATTTCTTCGTTTTTACCCATTATTAACCTAAACCATTAATCAATATAAGTTATAAAAACTTAATTACAACATTAAATTTCATAATCTATCCTCATTACTCCATCATACATGAAATTTTGAACCAAAAACCTTAACCCGAGCAAGTTTGAACTCTATACTTATTTTCCCTTCTTTTTACCCATTTTGAAAACCAACCAAGCTACCACACACCTCCATGACTTACCTACTTCATCTACAAGCTGCTTACAAGCACCTCATTGCATTCTTTGGTCACTAAGGAGGCTTTGACACCTCCTTCTTTCTCCTTTTAGGCCACGACAACACAAGAGAGAAACAACACATCAAAGCTACTTTCTAGATTATGTTACTCATCTCCTAGCTTATCTTTGTCATATCTAGCCTTCATTAGTCATCTATCTCAGATCCTAAGCCTTTGTTACCAAGTTTTCTTGGCCATTAAGGGTCCTTGAGCCCTATATAAGTCGAACCATACACCTACATTCAAACCATCCCACACAACTTCTCTCTTACACATGAATGGAGTTCTAATACTTCCATAGCAGAATTAGAAGAGCAATAGAAGTCTCAAGATCATAAGTGAAGCAAATAAACCAAGAAAAGAAGCCCCAGAGTCGTTATTCTAGGCGTACGAAGCTAAAAGTCCCGATTTCGACCCGTTTCCAAGCTATAAGCTCAAAACCAGGTCCCATAAGCTCACATTCTATTTTCATACCCTTATAATGTTCATATGATCATGGTTAAACTATTTTTAATATCTTTGAACTCAAAAACATATGTGTTTTACCTTTTTTATCCAAACCAAGCTCATGAAACCCTAATTTTATGTTTTTGCTTAATCTATAAGCTAAACTTGTAAACTATCATTATAATCTATCCTAATAAGCTTATCTAACATTATAATAAGTACTTTATTAAGTCTTGAAAGAATTTGAACTTAAAACCCGCGCGTTTTCATTTTAAAACCCTAATTTGACCCGTTTCGATTTCTAGCTTAACGAATCATTATTTTGAACTTTTGTTATGTTAAACCTTCATATTTTAGCTTATATTAATAAGCTATTACTTGTAAATTACTTTTCATATTGAAAAATATCATTATTATGGATTTTGGACTTGTTTTGTAAATCATTTTCATGCAAGGGGTATATACTGTAACTTTTGAAAACTTATAAGTACAAGGACTATTTTTGCCATATTTATAAAGTTATAACTATAGGGGTCTATTATGTCACTTTCTAAAGTACAAGGTTTACTTTGTACATCTTTTAAACTAGAAGGACCAAACTTGTAAAAGAGAAAACTCCGGGGGTATATTTTGCCATTTTTCATTCTTAAGGGTCTAAAATGTAACATTTTGAAAAAGTGTAAAAATGTGTTCAAAACCTTATAAGACATAACTTTAATTAACGCTTGATGTGCTTATCATTTCAAGTTATTGAGCAAAATGCTTAAAACCGATTATGTTATAACTATTATATAATTCATCATCAATGTGCTTTTAAAAATCTTATCCCGAATCTATATCGTACCACAATACTAGGGAGCTTCATATTAAGGGGTTTCATCTTGGTATTACGTTCTGACTGAGTTATTGGGTTTACGATTTAAAGTGCCCTAGCTCCTCAAACTTTTACTGAATGACCTCTGAATTATGATGGCCCGAACGGTGATACAATAATTCTAAACTCTTCAATCAAACTCACAACAATATTAAACTATTAAAACTAAAGTTCTAGAGTACAATCTTCCTAAGACTTGACATATTTACTCAGGTTGCGTGACGTGGCTGTTTACTATCATTTTGACTATATAAACCTTCTTTATTAAGATTGTGATAAAGTCGTCAGCTTACATTTTGGAATATTTATCACAACTACCTATCAGGTGAAGTTCATAACCTCGCCTTTACTTATTTACATGTTTTATAAACCCGCGAGGGGGATACATGCTTGTTACAAACTCTTTTACATACTCGTTTATCTTATCACAATGTGATTACTTTTCAAAGACTTAATGAGTTCATAACCTCACATTTCAATCTTTTAAATACTTTATAAACCTGTAATACCTGCTATAAACCATGAATACAAGTGTTTTCTAAACTATATGTTATCCTGATATATTATTGCCTAAGTACATGGAAATATCTCTTTGGGTAGTATCTCCCAATATCTCTTTGGGTAGTATCTCCCAATATCTCTTTGGGTAGTATCTCCCAATATCTCTTTGGGTAATATCTCCCAATATCTCTTTGGGTAGTATCTCCCAATATCTCTTTGGGTAGATGATGAGGTCATTCTAACTTTTGGATATCCTCTTTTAATATATTTAAATTAAACAACTTCTTTGGGAATGAAATTATTTTGATAAAATTATATTAATTTTGAAAATCACATTTGCTTTTAAAACTGACCTTATGATTGATGTTTAAAGACTAAACTAGGTTCAGGTTTGATGTTATGTTATGCTGAACTGATTATTGTAATCTTCATCTACACTAGTGCTCCAGCGAAGGCGACAAAACCACAAATGCTCATGCAAATCCATGAATGAGACATATGTAATTGCTTAGTTACTTCACTTGAGAGAGCTAAAGAGTTAGATCCAAAAGATTTGTAAACTGAATTGAAGAAAATAAAGCAATTTTGTCTAGTTCTTGATGTGACCAATATCATTGCTCCAGCGAAGGCGACAAAACCATACATGCTTATGCAAATCCATGAATGAGACATGTGTCATTACTCAGTTACTTTACTTAAGCAAGCTAGAGGTAACATATAAGAACTGAACTGACATTTTAACATATGAAAGGTTGTTTAGTTTTGCATGAAATCGCTAAACCTTCAGTTTTCTTCAGTCAATACTAAAGGTTTAGGTTTTGAGTCAATGTTTAGCATACCTAGTTTAACGATCAATCTTTTAAAAGTTGGCTCATCCAGGGGATTGGTGAAGATATCAGCAAGTTGATATTAAGTGGGAATGAAATGTGTGGAAAACTAGAAGGGGGGTTGAATAGTTTACCGCTTTTTAATTTAAGGTTTTAAAGTGTTTGTAAAAATTCTAGATTCGACTACATGTGAATTCAACATTTGCACAATATAAACAATTAATAGGATAGTATGAGAAAATAATGTAAGACAAGAGATAAGAGTAAGAACAATCAAACCATAATGCGAGGATTTATAGTGGTTCAGCAACGAAGCACCTCTTCGCCCTACTCCACTCCTCGAGCACCTAACTCGAGAGTTTTCTTCACTATGTCAAGAAGCTCCCTTTTGGCGGATAAAATCTTACACAACTTTTGCTTATCTTGATTTTCGACACTAAGTTAGATGTCGAGTTCTAATCTTAGCTAGAACCAATCTACCACAACTTCACAACTTCACTACACAACTTTGCTTCACGACTTGATCTACGACTACACAACTTCTTCACACTTGTTTTCTTCACACCACTACTTCACCAAGCCACTACTATAATCACACCTAACTAACACTACTAGGAAAGATCACCAAGATCCAACTATACTTACAACAATCACCAAGATCTAACAACTACACAACTTTACAAGATTTACAAATGATTTACAAGTTATGATATGGATGCAATAAGATTGCAACAACACACAAAGGTGTAATACTTATTCACTTGATGGTAGAAAGTATTCTTCTTTTGCACTTGAGGATTTGAGCATGGATTAGTTGGAAACAAAGCTTTATGATTAAATGATTAAAGGATTTTAATAAGATGTATGGGTTGTTTTTGATCCAAAAGAATGAGTGCAAAAGGTGAGAAAATAGTGAGGAATAGTTCAGTATTTATAGGACATTCTGGAGGAGCATCTACCTATGGGCGGTCCCTTTAAATAGGTGGGCGGTCCCCTTAAAGATAAGGGGCCGCCCGTGTATTTAAGGGGGATGCCCTAGACTGGGCGCTATCCACTTTATCCTTTTGTGTAGGGGGAATTTTCTAGCCGTTTTAGGTCCGAAAATGTGAATTTCAAAATGTTTATTTTGAATAAAACATTTCTTTTAATTGTAGAAAATGTTTTGTAATGTTTATAAAAATGTTTACAACATTTTATAAAAGTGTGAGGTTGAATAAAAATTTCCTTTGATCATAAAATGCATTAAGCATTTATTTATTCATACCTTTAAGTGATATAATTTTCAAGCTCCTTCTTAGACTTCTTCTTGGGCTCTTCCTCTATCATTATGGCTTTTCCCTTATCTTGTCTTGATCTTTTCTCTGCACTCCTTCTTGTATAGGTAACAGTTCCTCCAGCAGTACTAAATTTACTTCAGCAGTACAACTATTGGACTTCTCACTAGCAGTACTTTCTATGCACCAGCAAGTAACTAACTCATCACTTGCTTTCTCACTGCCCTCTTGATCTTGAATGACTTCAGTTGGAGTCACTTCTTGAATAAATAGTTCAGTGTCAGTACTTGCTTTTTCTTGAACCTCTACATCAGCTAACTTCCTCCCCTGTTTGGAAGAATCATCTTCACAGAGTTCATCATCTGAAAGAACAACCCTAGCTTGTCTCCTTGCTTTCCCAATCTTTATCTGAGACTCTAGCTTCTTGACTTTGAGAATAAGCTTAGTATAAGCAGAACTGTAGGTTTTCTTTGTCTTCATCAAATCAGCCTCTAATACTCCAATCCTATCAGAAAGTTGGGTAACCAAATTCATCAATTCGTTAAGTTTCAAGCTACCCTCATCACTTCCATGTGAGTGAACAGCATGGAGAGGTGAGTCATGGGGTGTAGGAACATGGTGTTCTGTTCCAGGTTGTGTTGGTGATGGTTGTGTGGGTGAAGGTTGAGTAGGTGATGGTATTGTTACATCAGCCGTGGTATGAGCAGGGGTAGGTTCAGGTGAAGGTGAAGGTGTAGGGGAAGGTGAAGATGTGATTTTGGAAGGTAAAGTGGAGGGTTCAGTAACATCTAACATAGTGGAGAATAGAGCAACCTCCTGGCCTGAAAAACCCTTTGTTGGCCTCTTCATATTGTTAAACACCTTCATACTAAGAGATGGAACAGGATATATTCTAGTGTGTTGTTGAAGTTGGTGTCTCTGCATATCTAGGCATATCTGAATGAACCTAGGGTACATCAAAAACTTATGGGGACTAGAGATATTAGACACCATGTGCTCAAAAATCATCCTAGAAAAATTAAACTTCCTATTGGTGGCTAAACATATAACAGCAGCTGCAATATTACTACTAAACCAGCCCTTTTTTTTCCCCCCCCAAAGCCCCAAAGTATTTTTATCTTCTTTGGGCTTAGGCAATGAAGAATATTGTGAATAAGAAACCTCCATTGAGGTGAAAAAGCACCCTTTTGAAAAGTTAACTTATCTGAGTCAGTGTGATATCCCATAAGCGCCAATTGCTCAAAGATCTCTGAGTTGGGTATAGAAGTAATACCATCTTGATCAGCCAACTTGAGATGTCGTCGTAAAGATCCTTCGGTGATAGACAGTGAGTGACCATCAATAGTAGCATTAATCTTGACTTCTCCATTATCATCAGTAGAAGCCTCAGCAGACCTCCAAAATTGTTTGATAAAGGAGACACAAACCTCTGGCTTCTTGGTGAGTGCATAGCAAATGTGACTTCGATTTAGGAAATCGATGATCTGATGATACCTGCACTCCCGTAGATGTTTTCCTATAAACGCTACGATGTTGGAGCCATGTCCACAAAACTCCAAGTTTCATGAATAAAAACATGGAGTAATCGAGAGTGGAAATGTATCGTGGATGAATATATGAAAGCAGGAGAAAGTTAATTGTGATTTAGATAGAGAAACGGAGAGATATAGTTTGACCAATTTAAAGAAATTGAGTTTATCGTGATGAAAGTTAACATATAAATATAATGATCACGAAAGTCCAATTGGTCAAACCCCTATAACATAGGAATTTGGCAGAAATATCTCAACGGCTCTATTAGTTAATGAAAAATTGTTAGGCCCCAACAGTACTAACGTTCAAACCAGCAGTATTAACTTTGGACTAGCAGTACTAAAATACGCCTAGCATATTTAAACCCCCTTCTACACCCATTAGCAATACAACTCCAAAGTTTGTAGGACTAAAAAGAATAAACTTCACACAATCTCTCTTTCTGTTTTTTAGGCTCACATTTCATCTCTCAATTCTTTGGCCACTTTTCACTCTGTCTATTTTTCATACACTCTCCTTTCTGTTATTAGCTCACCAATATCACTCTTTATTTAGGCTCACCTAATTCCACACAAAGTGTAGTTTTTGCAACTACCAGCCATAAACGGATTTGAGGAGTCTTTACTAATAGGCCGTTTGCTTTGGGACAAGCCAATGCTTCATAGAAAAACATGTGCAAATGATAACCATATAGTTTTTAGTAATCTATACAACTATAAACGGATTTGTAGAGTCTTTACCATAGCCTTTGCTTTGGACAAGCATGCTTCATTTGTAAAAACATGGTGCATTGACCGACCCATTAAAAGTTTTGATTAAACTATCAACTATAACGGATTTGAGAATGTTTACTAGTACCTTTGCTCTGGACTAGTCAATTCTTGATGTCTATAAGACATGGTGAACCGATGACCATTTGTTGTGTGGTGTCACAACCAACATGTTTCCTCCCCTCAAATAATACATTATGGAGTAACCAATTTCACACTTCATTGTTTATCCTAAAAAAGTTAGCTTAAAACCAATAAAAACATAACCTAAAACATTGTCTTGTTTAACAGAAATATTAAGTGAACTAACATGATAAACAGAGAAAATAACCAGCATACTAATTATAAGAAACATTATTTTTATTTTTTTTTTTTTTTTTTTAACAAACAGTTTTAAATATAACTAGCAGTACTAATTAGAACTAGCAGTATTAATTGACAAAGACGTAACAGTACTAACTTTTAACAAACTTTACAAAACAAACAAGAGAGTTGGGCCTTAGGGATTGAGCATTCCAATACTTGAGACCAAGTACTAAAATCTACCAGCATCAAAACCTTTTATAAGGAGATCTACTACATTATGTTGAGTGTCAATTTTAGCCATTTGAGTCAACTTTTTAGCATTGCAATCTCTTATAAAGTGATGCCTAATCTCTATATGTTTTGTTTTAGAATGTTGTACAGGATTTTCTATTATACAGATAGTACTAGTATTGTCAATATAAATAACAGTGTTCATAAAATTGTACCCATAATCCAGCAATTGGTTTTGGATCCAGAGAACCTGTCCACAGCAACTTGCAGCAGCCACATATTCAGCTTCCAGTTGTAAAGTGCAATCTACAGTTTGTTTCTTGCATTGCCAAGAAATCAACCTATTTCCCAAAAAACTGACAACCTCCAGTGGTTGACTTCCTATCATTGTAGCTCCAGCATAGTCACTATAAGTGTAAGCAACTAACTCTAATGGAGAATCCTTAGAATACCAAAGACATAGAGATAGGGGGGGGGGGATTTTGCCTTTGAGTGGTATCTAAAGAATCTTTTGACAGCTAAGAGATGGGAAGTTTTGGGAACCGAAACCTGCACATCCATACTGCAAAGACATGATAATTTGGTCTGGTGCTGTAAGATACTACAAAGATCCAATCATAGATCTATAAAGATGTCATTATCACATTAGCATTTCCATCTTTAACCAGAGGGCTTATCTCCAAAATCTGTGGGAGTGAGGGCAGACTGCACTCAGATAGTTGAACTTTTTCAAAATTCATGACACATATTTATCTTGACTGATAAAAATGACTTTCTTTCCTCTGTAGACCTGCAAATCCCAAAAGAAGGTAAGGTCTCCCATAAAACTCAGTCTGAACTTATCTTTCATTAGCTTCTCAAACTCATCACAAAGCTCCTCCTTGGTCATCCAATAAATACTGCATCTACATAGAACTGACAAGCAAGATCTGCCCCTTTTTTCCCTTATTTGATGAATAAAGTTGATCAATCTGTCCTCCTGAAAAGCCATTGCATCAAAAGATAAGTGGGCCATGAGTCATACCAAGCTCTAGGTGCTATGATGAAGTCCATATATGCTTTCCACAACTTTATAAACTTTATCAGGATTGTCCAGGATCTCAAAATCTGGAGGATGACAGACATATACCTCCCTCAATTTGACCATATAGGAAAGCACTTTTGACATCCATTTGGTAGACTGTGAAACCCATATAAGAAGCATAAGCCAGTAATATTCTATAGCCTCAATTCTAGCCACTGGTGCAAAGACTTCATATAGTCGATGCCCTCTCTAGAAGTATGTCCTTGGCAACAATTCATGAGCTTTGTTCCTGATGACTATCCCCTCTTTCATCTTTCTTGTTTTGTGTAGACCCACTTTGTACCAATAGCTCTATAACCTTTTATGTAGTCAAAAGAACCCATACAATTTATGCAGTTATGAACTATAGGAGTTCTCCTCGCATTGCTTCTACCCATGTAAGATCACTAAGGAGCTTAGAAACTCTTTTGGTTCTCCTGAATAGGAAACAAGCAAAAAATACATGTATGAAGTGTCCTGTGGAGTTCCTTTCTTTCATATATGCACCAATCGAAAACCTAGTTTCATAATAAGAAGTATTCGTCCTTCTTGTTTGAAAACAAAAACTGCACATCACCAAACACATGATCAATTAGGATGATCTTTGTAAAACTTTATTGAGGAGGGAAGAAACTTGCATAAGTCTGGTTAAAATGTTCCCCAATTTCAATTTCTGATCACCACTTGTGTGTCTACAGATGTCGGAATTGGTCCCATTAATTCTTCAGGAGTAGTAGTAATAAACTTCAGGACAGCATACTAAACGTCTCCCCTACCAGTATTAACAACCTAGACTGGCAATATAACTTGTTGATCAGCAGTACCATTATTCTGAAGACTGCAATCATCATGAGTCCCATCTTGATCTTGTATTTGAGCATCAGCAACAGATTTGGGTGAAAAACATCAAAAATATGAAGCATCCTTCCAATTGGCATGACATACAATCTTGATTATCTTGATCATGTTGAAAATGTAACTAGACCAGAAACTCCTTAATATACTTGCAAAATCATTATAATAAGTCCCTGCAACCACTGGTACATAATTCATTGATTGGGTTAGAGAATCAAGATCAAACAGCCACTTTGGGAGCATTCCTTTTATCATAGGCTTATTTCTCTAAAAACCCCCCCCAACATGCAAGTTTCCTGGAACTTTTCTAGTTCAATGTTTATATACCCTACAAGCTTTTTGCACTTAAGGAATATCCAACAAAGAAACCTTCATCACTTTTTCCATCAAACTGCCCCAACTATCAAGGAATTGAGAATAGTAACATAGACATCCAATGGTTTTTCATGAAGCCTATAGCTGGTTTAACACCTCTAAAGAGTTCATAAGGAGTCTTGTTATGAGGCTTGACTATTAAGACCCTATTCTGTACATAGCAAGCAGTAGAAACAGCTTCTGCCCAAAATGTTGTAGGTAACTTAGAGTCAGCTAACATTGTTCTAGCAGCCTCAATGAGTGTCATATTCTTCCTTTCAGCTACACCATTTTCTTGAGTGATCCTAGCTACACTATATTCTCTTTTTAATACCTTTTCCCTACAGAACACATCCATCACATGTTTTAAACTATGTCCCATTATCACTTCTTATTATCCTCACTTTCTTATCCACTATGTTTACTATCCTTTATGAATTTTTTAAGGATCTTCATGCTGTTTCATCCTAGTTTTAAAGAAACCCATGAAAATCTATTATAATCATCAGTGACTACCAAGCAGTACTTTTTATGCAGTAAAGACTACTAACAAAAGTTGGACCAAAGAGATCCATATGCAGCATAAACAATGGCTTAGTAATGGGACTAAAGGCTTTGGTCTTACAGGAGGCTCTGTGTTGCTTGCCTTTAAGACAGGCAACACAAGTTTGGTCATTCTCAAATCTTTTTAAAGGCAAATCTCTTACAAGATTTTCTTTGACAAGTTTATTAATATTCTTAAAATTGACATGACCAAGCCCTCCTAGTGCCATAACATGATTTCCTCAGATGTAGCCTTTGCAACTAGACAAGTTAAACCATCTTTAGTGAACTATGTTGTTCATATCAAAACTGTACATATTAGTCTGTCTCGGAATTTTTTAAGAGAATATCTGATTTTCATATAGGCAACTTAAAATTAGGAGAATAGACAAGACATTCAGAGTCAGTAAAAAGAACATAGTTCTTTTTGTCACACATTTGTGAGACACTAAAAAGGTTGAACTTCAACTCTTTGACAAAGTATACATCTTCAAAATCAAGTTTATCAGTTTTAATAGTACCTTTGCCAGTAATTCTTCCTCCATTTGCTCCTCCACCAAAAGTAACATAACCTCCATCAAAGTCTTTGAAATACGAAAGATGGGCTATGTTTCCAGACATGTGCCTTGAGCTCCACTACAACAAATCACTCTATAATTTTAGCAGTTGAATAGCTTCTGCACATAAAACTTATGAAGTTAGAAATCTTTGGGGACCCAATCCCATAACTGACTTGATCTGCCACGTGCATCAATGTAATTATATTGTTTAAAAACTAGTAGCACTTTTGTTTGATAGGTCTCAAAACCCAACATGCTGAGGGCTTAACAGCATTAAATCCCCTTGCCCTTACAGTATTAACATTTTGCCTAACAGTATTAACAATTTGTCTACCAGTATTAATATTTTGATTATTAGACCTTTTTGTTAATGTTGTTCTCTTGTAAAAAGGCATTGTAACAGTTAGATTTGTGCTGATTTTGAAATGTATCTTAGAGTCAACACAAAGAACCTGTTGATTTTGTTGAGCAGTATAAGAAGTCCTAACAGTATTAAAAACCCTAGCAGATACTAAAAAGTCTGGCAAGTGTTTATCAACCGAACATGAATTATCATGCCTTGCATTTTATAACAGTTTTTGAGGCCATTCATCATTAAGACTTGCTCTTGAACCTATATGGTATGTGAGCATATAGGAATACTGAAAAAATAAAAAAAAAAAAAAAAAAAAAAAAAAAAAAAAAAAAAAAAAAAAAAAAAAAAATTGAATGTGATCAAAACTTCCACAGATAAAACATGCTTGGTTTTATTAAAAACAAAGTTACATCAAATTGATTGATTTTTGACCATTCCAATTTCTTTTGGTTCCCCTTAGGTCCCTGTGACCGTACATTTCTGCATACATAAGTGACCTTCTAATTGGTATTTCAGGTTAAACAGACTCATTCATAGTAGCAGTAGTATATCAGTTTCTTTTCTACCTATGGGATAGTGCTCAACTCTATTCTCATCATCTACACCTAATTGTAAACATACCGTAATCAAGGACATTATTTACCTGCGAACTTTATTTCTATTCCATTTCTAAAGCGAGTTATTAATTTACGGTTTACCCGATATTTAGAAAATTTTTCCGATTTTAGCTTGCTTTGAGCCGTAATTAGAAATCTATCGTCTTCGCATCGTAAGTTGATTATTACTCTCATATTATTCCCCAATGAATATAATTTCCTCAATTAACATTTTCCGTTGTGATTCGCGTTTCCAAATTTTCTTGCTAAAACTCGCGTTTTTTTACCTTAAACCTTACTTTTTCTTTTATAACCTTACACAACACTTTAACAAAATACATATAAACAAAAAAATCAAAAAATAATATAATTTTCCCTCCCCCCAAGGCCCTAAAAACCGGCCACACCCTTAACCACACTCAACATTCTCCACTTTTCCATAAAACCTCATAATTCCATCTCCACTTTCCATACATGCAAGTAACTCCTCATTTCCTAAAAATTCAAAATTTCTCTCTTCTCCTTTGCCCCATTTCTGCCGAATTTATACACTCCACCACCACCATCATACAACATTTTTCATCTCCTTTTAGGCATCTTAACACCATCCATAAGCCTCTTGCAAAGTTTGGTGCAAGTTCTTGAAGATTTAAAGGTGTTTAGGGCTTGTTTTCTTAGGTTTCTTGAGGGTTTTGATTGGGTTTTTGTTAGAAGAGTGTTGTCCTCATTAGAAGAAGATTATAAGCTTGTTAATCTAGGGTCTTTTTGGTTTGAATTCAGCCAACACAAGAGAAGGGTGTTCTTGTTGATTCACTAGCCTTAATCTTCATTTTAGTAAGCCCTAATTTTTCTTTATTTGTCTTATCTTTTTATTTACTTGTTTTCTTTAATTTTATAATCCTATAAAAAATTGGATGTTAGGTTTCTGGAAAATATTAAGTTTTTATGTTTACTAATGTGATCTAATCATTAGTTTATGGCATTGGTGTCAAATTTTAAGAAGAATAAAATGAGGTTTGGAATATGGATAATAATAGGGTTAAGAAACTGTATTTACTCAGTAAAAAGACAGATGATTACGAAATAATTTTTGTTAATAGGTACCTTGGTAAATTATAAATAATGAGTATGTACGTGTCTAAGGTGTAGTGGTTAAATGGATAGAGCCTATCTCCTCCGGATGAGCTAGATACGGACGATTTACCAAAACTAGTCATTTTGCACTCAGTTGGGAAATGGGTATAACCCATAATTTCTTGCACTAACTTTACTGAAATGTAAAAAGTTGTCCCTGTAGAACACTTATAGCTACCATCCCCAGTGGTCTCACGATTTATAGCCATTATAATTGTGATTTATGTCATTTTCGTGGAGTGAAATATTCAGAAAATAAACTGTTTATGACATAGAAGGTATAAGGGTAATTTCACACAGTATCATTAGACCCCCAGGGCAGTGAGCCTGTATTTTTGAAAGTAGACTCAAAATGCTTTCTGGAGGTGAAAACCTCATGCTCATATGAATTACGGATTTTGATTTATGATCCGACAAAGTTGGAAGTTTTCAGAATTTTATAAATAAAAGTTACTAGACGTAAAACCAAAACGGCTAATTTTGTGTGAGTTGACGGGTAAAGAGTAAAGTAAAAACATGGTATGAATGACATATTCATACAGATTGGGACATGAATTTAGTGACAAAATTGGTCAATAAAAACTTGAATGCAATGCCATGCTAGATCGGACATAAGTAAACTTTTATAAAGTCATCATTTGGTTTCATCTTTTCTCGCGTAAGTATTAGATTGTTTTTCTAAGTCGCGCCTTTTATTTTAGGTCGCTCTTAGGAGTATTTGTCTTCTTCAGCTCCTATATTACTTGATATTACCGTTCGCTCAAGGTGAGTTCATAGCCTCGCCTTTCAACTTTTAACTGTATTTATAAAACCCCGCGAGGGAGATACATGCTTGTTTTATAAACTGAGCACAAGAACTTTATGGTATGCTGGACCCGAATATGATATAAATTGCATGAGTAGCTATTGCCAAAAGACCTCACATCATGAACTGTTAATTGCCTATAATGGGTAAGCGCTAGTACAAATAAATAGATCATAGGGTTTTACACCCCCACCCACCCCCCATTCCGAGGGGTATGTAATCGAGAATCCTTTCGAGCACGCCATTCCAACAGTACAATTTGTATATATGAATTTAGAGTAAAGGCAATAATACCTAGTTTATGAGGCAACGTGATTTACATACAAGATAATGTGTTAACGTCAAGGCTTCGGTGTCAGAGCTTATGCACATAGAACTTGAATAATGGCTTGTCCTACAACAAGTCACACGATGAACATAACTTGTGTGTCTCATTTTAACTCTTACAAACTCTATGGATTCACTCACCATTATTGTTGACTTTTAAGCATGTATTATCTCATGATAACCAAGGGTGAAGGATCGCTATGGTTACGAGGAGTCCTGCGCTAAAGTTTAAGAACTTGTATTTTGTTTCCATTTTATAAAACTTATTATCCATGTTCTTTTTTTCAAACTATGTTTTGAATTTGGTATCAGTATTTTTTAAGTTTCTGTAGGACGTATGTGTGTTTACTCCTGAAAACTTCTTTACATGGACATGGCTTTTAAAAACGCCTCTTTTCGAGTCGTTTTCTATATCCTTGTTGAAATTGTGCTTATGACTTAACACCAATTGTTGGTATAATCCGTGCGTGAACTTTGTGGATGTTAAACTAATCTCATAATTGGAGCATCATTATTTTCTCTAGCTTCTTTTAGGTCTTCTACCCTAACATGATTATCAGATAGGAAAAACATTTCTTTCAATCTTTGTCCCCCTACCTAAGTGAGACATAACAGAGCTAGTTTTAGTAACCTCTTGTGTTTTTGGTTTTAAAGAGTCATTAGTATTATCCTTAGAATAATCAACTACTCTATCCACAAATATTGAGTTGGCTTCAAACTTAATCCCAAGGACCATACACATTTTACACTTCAAGGATTGTTTTGAATTCTTCAAGACCTGAATAAGATAAGTCTAAAGGTGTTGGTCTATTGAGAATCAAGGGATGAGGTGAGGGGACAGCATTATAACCAAAACCCTTTTTGCTCTTGTCAGTTACCTGACTTGCTAACAAATCATCTAAGTCTTTTGATGATTTTTCAAACTTTGCAATCTTAATTCAAACCCTCCTTTTCTTCCTTAACTTTTCCAAAGTTCATTCTTAAATAAACCCATTAGATATTCTTGTGACCTACCATATTTTAAGCAAAGCAATTCCTCAAGTAAAGAACTCAGAATCTTTATATTTAACTACTTGTGCTTCTAAAATTGATAAACCTCTTTTATATGTAGCTGCTTTAAAACCAGTATCATCTAATTTAACAAGTAAATCATCATACTGTTTCTTTAGAGCTTCATAATTTTGCAAACAAGATTTAGAACAAGATTTATCATTTGATACCTCAGAATCTGTGAATGCCATGAGTGCCATGTTTGCTTGAATTTCTTCCTTTGCCATGTCACCCCAATCAAATCCAGCACCATCTATAGCACACATTACCTTTTCAGAAGCATCTTCAATCCTTACTGCCTTTGATGAGCTTCTTGAATCCAATTTTTGTTGTCTTTACTCCTTGGTACTCTGCATTCTCTGGTAAAATGTCCCATTTTATGGCAGTTGAAACATTATACCTTTGATTTATCATATCCAGCAGTACTGCTTCCATCAATGATGATCTTCCTTCCAGTTCTCTGATAGAACTTTCTTGCCCTCATGCTTAGCAGTGCCATATTCCACTTTAGATCCATTTCTTCCAAATCATCATCATGAAGTTGCTCACGATCTTCATGAACTAGTTCAAACCCTTGAGGTTGAGTGGACAAAAAGGCATAAACTGTGGCATCACTAAAACTAGCAGTACTAGTTTCAGTACTAGCAGTATTAACCTTGGTGGTGCCAGTACTAACTCCAGTGTTAACAATATTAATTGTATTAGTACTGCTTGGACTGGAAGTGGTTAGAAACGCCAAGTTCTTTTCATCATTGTTATCAGCAGTAGATTTCTTAACCTTTTGTTCAACAATTTTAAAATTTTTGTACAAATCATCCAAACCCATAAGTATCAAATTCGGGTTTGTCATCCAGACAACCATATGAGTAATCCCTTCAGAAGGTAAGCTTCTCAAGAATTTAACATTTAGATCTTCTGGAGGAGTAACCACACCCAGAATTGCCAATCTACTAACAAGCTTTTGAAGCCTGTTAAATATAGAATCAAGTGATTATGAGCTTGAAGCATTGAAGTTTTCATACTGTTGCTTCAGTAGGGCCTTTTGAGTCCTCTTTGTTGCTTCATTCCCTCCAAATCTAGCTTTAATGGCAGCAAATAGATTGAGCATCAACAACTGGTTAAAAAGGTAAAGCTGTGTTCATTGGGCAATGCCATGAGAAAGAACATTCCTGCTTTACATCATTCTTTTTGCAAATCTTTTCTTCAGTAGTAGAGGGCACAGTCATCTTCAATGCTGTTGATGGACCAGATTCTGGTGCTGTAACAGGAATAGGCACCTACGAATTTCCATTTTCTATTACCTCCCATAATGCATAATCTTGGATCTGAAAGTACTGCTTGATCCTGATTTCCCACATCTCATACTCTCCTAGTTTAAGCATGGGAAGCTTTGCCAACGCATTGTTCTGAGAATTTTCTAACTCCATTTTCCCTAGATCAAAGTTTCTCAAAGCACAGGCTCTGATACCACTTGTTGATCCCACGCCTTGATCGATTCTTTACGTAGTAAAGTGTTTGTTACCTTGGAAGAATCCAAAATAACAAAGATTGAGACTTTGTATATATACCAAAGTGTATGCGGAATCTACACTTTGATACTCTAGAGAAGTTTATTAATGGAACAGTAATAACCAAAACAAACAATGAACACTAAACACACTGCTTCAATATTATTAGAATAATACGAGTACTCTTGAAGTACTGGGGTTACAAACCTTGAAGCTATTACAATTTTTCTCTCTAAGTATTTCTATCACTTGAAAAGTGTATATCTATTCTAAACATATGATCTCCTTTTATAGAACACAAAGAGTCCTTTACAAAGATAGCAACCATCTCTTTGGATAATAGCTCCTTGTATCTCTTTTGATAGTGACTCCTAGTATGTCTCAGGTAGAAGCTCCCGATTCTATTGAGTTTAAATATGTGATTCATGAGCTTAGATGCAATAATAATGTTCTCCATGATAATAATGTTCTCCATGATAATAATGTTCTCCATGATAAATAATGTTCTCCATGATAATTATCCCTGCAATGCGAATATTTCCATTATGATAACTTGTATTCAACTATTACATTTCAAACCTATGAATTTCACTCAACCTTTGTGTTGACCCTTTTTATGCATGTTTATCCTAGGTAATTGAGCAACTTATGGCATGGAGTGGCATGGACTTGAAGATGGCTAAAACCAGTTATCATTCATACTTAATGTTTCTAGATTTTGGGACCTGCCTTTGTAAAACTCTGATTTTAAATGAATGATAACGTATCTTTTAAAAACGTCTCTTTTGAGTCGTTTTCTATGATTGTGTCTGTGATTCATGAAGTAATACCCTAGATTAGCTTCCGTTGCTATATTTCCAAAATGGGTGTGTTACACCAATGACCCGATTTAAGGTGGATCAAAATAACATGGAGATTATCTAACAAATATATGGGGGTATTGACTTAACTTTTCTTCCCCATTCTTCCGTGAAATAAATACTACCATGAATCCTAATCGTCCCAAAACTGTATTTACAAGGATAAGGACTTAGCAACCGTGTACTCAAATAATTAACTTGGGTTAAAACAATAATGTACTAAAAATGAGTACATATAAGGTAGGCTAAGGCTTTTTGGGTGTAACGATTGGTTTAGGGGTGACAATGCTCTTCATTAATAGTCCGGCTTAACCAGAAAATTACGAGAACCGTGAAAAAGGATAGGCTCGGAGGGTTGTACTAGGGGTATCCTGCACTAAAAATGAGTGCATGGCAAGGGTGTGGGATAGTTATATGATCGGTGTGACCATCATAACAATTACAGGTTTAAAACATGGGTTAATCCTAATGCCTCTTATCAAGCAAATCCTAATACTTACTATGCGGTCTCGGGATGCATCACAAAAACAAGTTCTAGAATTTAATATGTTACCGGTACACTCTCATAATCCTAAAGTAACCGATACCAATGTTCCAGAAAAGGCGACAAAACCACGCATACACATCCGTAACGACGGAATAGACACACATGATTGCTCACTCCTTAACTCAAACAAGCTAAAGGTATAATATCTAAGGGCGAACCTCACATTGTGGGGGTGGAATTTGAGGGTTTTTGTGCTAGTAATATAAATTCCTATCCATGAGAGGCTAATAATACTCGGTTTTCATCGGTATGTGTCATAAAAAAATTTTAAATTTGGGTAAAAATCACTTCTTATGTTATGTTTCGATATATTACCCATCATTATAAGGACAAAGCAAAGGGCAAATAAAAGAATAGTTTCTAAGGCTTATTTTTCCCCTACATTTAAGTTTGAACATTGTCCTCAATGTTCTATATAAGTACCCGTTGAAACGAATAAAGGGAAAAGAAAACAAGGAAAAGAAACCAGTACTCCCCTGGTTTACTCAATAATGGAGAAGAAACATGCGATAACTAATTAAATCGTCATCCGAGAGTCATCTAATGAAACTTTCTAAGAACTTCTAAGCTTCTTCTCATCAAATATAACCTGTAATCAAAGACAAAGACAACTTTACCAAGCATAAAATGTGCGATTTACCAATATACAATGTGAATTTAGGGTTTGACTCGATAGATAGGATGAGAGAATTGTTAAACTCATTAGGTTTTTTTGCAGGTTTATAACGGAAGAATACATATATTAAATGTTATGCAAGTTTTATTTTCAAAAATAATTAAAATTTTTAAGTTTTCTTGACCTGGGCGTTTGACGCCGTCAGGGTTTGGGTGACCCCGTCACAGGTGACGTGGTGACGGTGTCGCGTGTTAATCGTGACGCTGTCTCCACAGTCTGTGAAAACAAATTTTTGTTTTTGATGAAAAAATTCTTGTACTTGATTCCATAAGTTAATTCCTGTACAAATTGCTGCATAAAACCTGAGATTCAACAATTTAATCATATGACTCAAAACTAACGCGAATTAATCTTAACAATTCATTTAACATGTTTGAATTTGGCTCAAAAGCCGGATAAATTCCCCTACACTTATTGTTTGCAAAATACCTTTGATTGAAATTAAGACGAGGTTAAAGACAATACAAAGCATGATTACAAGATAGTTCAAACATAATAAAATAAACTATGAAGAATTAAAACACATATGACACTCCTAATTGCGGGAAAAGTAAATTGGGTTGCCTCTCAAGAAGCGCTTTTCTTTATTAACGAGTCTTGTAGCTAGATTCGAAGTCACATGTCCTTACGTGACTTCTCCTTCATCATCTATTCCGGTTAGGTATCCAAGCTCTAGGCATTCTTTGTAAAATCCTAGTATCTTGCTCATCACATACTCCACTCCCCTTCTCTTATCTTCTTCGTTCCTAAGATAGACTGATTTGGTATGCTCTTTTTCTAAATCCGATAATGAGTCATATTGTTCTATCTTATGGGGCATCTTATAGGCAACTTCATCATACCCTTTAATGAATCTTACAACACCTTCGGGTGGGTCATGAGTCATGTTGGATATTTCTACAATAGGCTCCCCTAGTACCGCTTGTGACAGCCTAAGGTCTATGATTGAACTAATATCATCGACAATCATGAAGTCTATGACATAGGTGAAGTTCCCCATAAAGACATGCATCCCTTTAATCCTTCCTGTGAAATTGTTAATTCCTCCATTTGCATTTTCCCTAGGGTCAAGTTTTCTCCTCATGATCCAATTATACATTATTCGGGTCATGATATTAAGAGGAGAGTTAAGGTCAATGTAAGCTTTTTCGATATGCACGTGT
This sequence comes from Tanacetum coccineum, assembly GCA_026074375.1. NCBI lineage: Eukaryota > Viridiplantae > Streptophyta > Magnoliopsida > Asterales > Asteraceae > Tanacetum > Tanacetum coccineum. The sequence goes on along the minus strand of BQNB010033017.1, from coordinate 20,611 downwards.
CCAATATTGCATGGTATCTTAAGGTTGTAGGGGCATCATTCTATGATGATAGAGTTCCTTAGAAATATTGAAGGGATTGGGCCACTCATTAGGTACTTATGGTAGGTTAGTTCATCTCTAGTCGAGAAAGTGTTGAAGTATTCCACTACCGGTTCTTTTATTGTTGCCCCTTCACCATTATTGGGACCCTCAATTTGGGGTTCATCATTATCTCGTATGATCTCGATGAACATTACCTATCCACCATCCTTTTTAGAGCAGGCAAATTTCGTATTGGAGGATTGGGGAACCAACCCGAGCGATTCAAGCATCGAATTTAGCTTTCGTACTTGTTCTATGGTAATGGAAGCTAATGGATTAGGTTGTGGGTGTGGGTTAGAGTTGGTGTTTCCAGGGTTGCCTTCTTCTTGTTCCACGTCAGGCTCATTAACTTGGGATTCTTCGGGCTGCTTGGGGTGGATTGTGATGGCGTTAATTGAGCTATGGATTTGTGTTGAGCATTGCGGGTCTATTGTTGGGTAAGAACGAGCAGACAAAATAGGGGTAGTACTCAGTTTCGGGTTCTTAACCGTATCACCTTGTTGTCGTTTGAAATCGGCTTCAACTTGGACAATCTAGCGTCTTGAGATGCCATAAATTCGGAAATTAAACCTTCTATATTTGATTGATTGTTAATATTTTGAGGACGGTTGTTGAAGGAACTCGAACCGTTAGATTGGAACCGATTAGGTGGGTTTGAGAAATTGTTTTTGGAATTTTGGGGTTGTCTCCACCTAAGGTTTGGGTGACTTTTCCATAACAGATTGTAGGTGTCACCAAGATTATTGTGCTTGGGCTTGAAAGTATACCACTTACCTACCGCTTCATCGGTATGCGATGATGCGTAATCAATAAAGGTCTGTTCGGGGTCTTCCATGAAATACGGAGTGTCATGGGTACCACTACATATTTCACATGGGGTAGTGATTTTATTTACTTGGGTAGGTTGTGTCGGAGCAAGATGAGCTTTCATCAAGCGTTGAACTTGATTTTCGAGCTCGATTAGACGGCGGTCGGATGTACTCGGGACATCTTGAGGCAATGTGATTGCCTTGACCGGCTTAGCGAAATCCCTTGGGTCGTTCTAACTTTCGTTGTCATAGAGGGCGAGTTCCTCTAATAATGCTCAGGATTCTTCAGCGTTGAGGTCACGAAGCTTACCACAGGCCGATTGGTCAATGGTTCGTCTTGTGACGGGGTTGACATGGTCATAAAAAATTTGGACTTGGAGCCAAAGGTCGATGCCATGATGAGGGACTTTTTGGAGTAAGTCCTTGAAACGAGTCCATTAGAGATTCTCCATGATGTTGTTGGAACATCAGGATATCATTGCGGAGTTTTGCGGTCCTTCCCGGTGGAAAGAATTGAGCAAGGAATCGGGTAGTAAGATCTTCCCATGTGGAGATGAATCCTGCTGGAAGACGTTCAAGCCAATTGCTATCTTGATCGCGAAGGGAAAATGGAAATAAACGCATGCGCGTTCTTTCTCTATTTTCACCGTCAAGGTCAAGTGAGTCCACAAGTTTAAGGAAATCCTTGAGGTGTTGATTTGGATCCTCAGACTGAAGTCCATGGAATGCATCCGTTTTCACCAACCAGATGGTGTCGGATCGAAGAGGTACCACGTTGTTTCTTACGGGGAGCTCGATGGTATTCCTGTAGCCTTTGTGGCTTGATTTGGAGTAGTCTCCTAGAGTACGGATAGGATTCTCGTCTCCCATAGTGGTTGACGAGAATGGGTTACGAAACAGATAGCACAAAGAAAAGATAGACTATGAGAAAGGTAATATGCGGAAATTAAAGTCTCACTTGAAAGGATTCAAGCGAGTAGAACTAAGTTAAACTATGATCAGAACCTAACTATTCCCCAGGCGCGCGCCAAAAAACTTGACGCGGTCGTTGTAGGTACTTTACAGAAGTTTTAAATCCATAGGTAGAGAACCTAATCGTTGTAGTTGTTGTATAGGACAAGACTGGGGGGTTGTTATCGTTCACCTGGGGAATAGGTTGGGATGCTGTCACGTCTAACAGAATTCTAAGGTTTGAGAGAAGATTATTTTTGTGTTTTTGTATTTGTGGAAAGCAAGTAAATCATATATTATTGAGAGGTGGTTTGGATTTTGCTATTAAACTAAATATATTCTACGCTACTGGTGATAACAATAAGATAAAAGACTGTGTTTATTTAATCATGTATTACTCCCTAGATTGCTTCTCCTAGTGTTGTTGCCTTGTCACCCTTGTGATGATCTGTGTAACTATTTCCTAAGTCATGAACGAATTACACGAACCCGCCGTCTACTTAGTATTCCGCTAGAGCAACGCACACGTAAGGTAGTATGAAGACTATTACATGGCCCCTAGGAGTACACTAAGTGCATGTGAAATATATTAAAAGTGGATCAACCATATTAGGGGGCAAGGTAGTATGAAGACTGTTACCCGATGGTATCCTTTCTACACAATCATGTTTCCCTAGACATATCAACATCGATACAGACAAAAGCTGGTTTTCTAGAGCCTAACATGCACATCCATCACAAGAAGCAACACCACTAAGATCTACATTCTAGGTTTCATACAATCATAAATAAACACAATAGAAGGTTTAGCTAAGCATATTAAAGATAAAGCAAGAGCATAGATAGATCAAACAACACATAGACATATTGAATGATTAAATAAACCTTACTTGATTAAAACATGAGTTGGAGGAAGTACAATAGGGTTTTTAGGCCCTAAATTCGTCCCTAACAGCTGCTAAATGAACTAGGGTTCGTACCCTCTTTTTATTCTAAAGTTACACACTCAAAACCCTAAATTCGGGTTTGTATATATAGGAAAAACGCTATGACGGCGTATCGTTTTAATCGTGACGCCGTCATGAAAGATAATATTCTAGATAATGGACTGAGTCGTATGCTCTGACGCCGTCGTGGAATCTTGTGACGCCGTCTTGATCTTTGTGGTGACGGCGTCACGTTGTATCTATGACGCTGTGTCCAGCCACTATAGAGAAATTCTTGATCAATGTTGGTGTAGGTCCGTAGTCTTGTCCGTTTCTTCTTCAAATGAGCGCAAGTCACGTGTAATTCTTCAAAATGCCTTTCAAATGAGAAATACTTGAAAATGAACGATTAAGTACCTATTTTGGGCATAAATTCACGATTTAGGAGGTTAAACGACCCCGAAAAAGTGTATAAAATGACACTCATTAGACGGGCGGACCTTTTTTTTACTTATTTTGCTTATGTTAGATTTCGGTTTTTTCCGTTAATAATTTTAGCTAAGTGGTGTAGTTGTTTTTTTTTTTTTTTTTTTGGGTTTGTTTGCAGGTGTGTAGTGTTGTGTGAGTTTTTTTCATTTTGTGATTACTATATTGGGCTCCTTTTTTGAGTTTAATTGTTTTAGCTTTTGGATTTTTTTTGGTTTTCTTTGTAACCATGTACAGTTGTATAACAAGCAGAATTACCCGCGCGTTGCTGCGGGACGTTAATTTTTCTCGCGTTGTTGCGAGGGCTTATTTTTTTTATTTTTTTATTTTGTGCGGGTTTATTTTTTCAGCCTCATGTTTAATAGTTTGTTTTTTCTTATATGGGCTTATGTGTTGGGCTCATGTTCAAAGGTTTCTTTTTTTGTTTATACGGAGTTTTTTTTTGTAATATAATTTTATTGGATTACGTGTGCTTTAAATGAGAATCGCGCGTTACTGCACGACATTTTTTTATTGTATTTTGTGCGGGTTTATTTTTTCGGTCTCATGTTTAATAGTGCGGGTTTATTTTTGCGTTAAAATTTTATTTTTATTTTTTTATATTTTTTATTTGTCCGGGTTTATTTTTTTCGGTCTCATGTTTAATAGTTTGTTTTTTTTATATGGGCTTATGTGTTGGGCCTCATGTCGCGGGTATTTTTTTATCTGAATACATCAATTTGTATTTTTTTTCCTATTTTGTGCCGAACAATTTTTTTTTATATTGGGTTTATTTTTTCGGTCTCATGTTTAATAGTTTGTTTTTTTTATATGGGCTTATGTGTTGGGCCTCATGTCGCGGGTATTTTTTTATCTGAATACATCAATTTGTATTTTTTTTCCTATTTTTTGCCGATATACAAACCCATCATTTTTCAGGACCGAATCATCACGAATCTCGCAATCTTCTAAGGAGTCCACGAGATCACTTTCCACCCCTACGAAAATCCTCCTCTCCGCCAAACCCGGTATAGCATAGGCGACTCGAAATCATTGTTACACTTCTTAGGGGATACTGATCACAACTATTCGATATCAAATGCTCCTCATTTTCCAAAATTTCATCAAAAATAGGACCCTCTGATCCTTCCTTTCAGAGGATTAGACTCGGATTGACCTCCAATCGTTTCAATATTGGGAGCCCTATATGCAAATCAGTAGCGATAATACGTAAGTAGATTACGATATGAAACTATAAAGGACTCTATCTCACGATGTAAAGACTCATGTAAGGACACAACCTTCCATGAGGACATTGGTCCATCACTTACCATATCCGTAAACACGCTCTTCCCCACCGACACCAAACTTCTTATAAACACTCTGGAGCCATGATGCCAATGGGCAGACCCACCATGTCTAATCCAAACACATCTTTCATCTGATTAAATCGTGTGAAAACATCTTTGAAACTCCCAAAAATATCTCTTTTCATGCCTTTGATTTCTTGACGCCTTTCCAATTGATCCGTAGAGTAGCCGGCTATTCAAAACAAACCCAACGTCCCCCCATACATATCTAAAGACCAACTTCATCGAATCCCTCAGACATACATATGTTTTAGAAGCTCTGAAGGACATTAAGATCTTTACTTTAGCAAGAATTACTAGCTCCATACCATCCCAAAATACAATTCAACATTCAACAACAAAAAAAATCGTCTACCGAGATAGAAATCACCGCTTCATACCCGCTTTCCTTATTACCTTGTTACAATCCCGTCACCCCACAGATTCTGCTCCAGCATTATTGTACCGTTTTGCCAGGTCATGTACACTGATTGTTACCCAGACGCTTTAGATTAGAGTTAAAAAGTATGAAAAACATTTGTTTGGATACTAACAATTTGAGAGTTCGAAAATTACAACGGGTTTGCCGTCCTCAGAACGTTCCACAGGTCTATTATAAGTTCGACCATACTTCGCCACATCGGCAAATAAATGAAAACCACCCATCCATGCCGTTCTTAGATTGGATTACGTGTGCTTTAAATGAGGGCTTATTTTTTATTTTTTTTAACGCGTTGCTGCGGGACGTTAATTTTTCTCGCGTTGTTGCGAGGGCTTATTTTTTATTTTATTTTATTTTGTGCGGGTTTATTTTTTCAGCCTCATGTTTAATAGTTTGTTTTCTTTACTTATATGCTTACGTGTTGGGCTCAGGTTCAAAGGTTTATTTTCTTTGTTTATTAAGAGTCTTTTTTTAATATTATTTTATTGGATTACGTGGCTTTAAATGAGATAGCGCATTTACTGACGACACTTTTTTTTATTGTATTTTGTGCGGGTTTATTTTTTTGGTTTCATGTTTAATAGTGCGGGTTTATTTTTGCGTTAAAATTTTATTTTTATTTTTTTATATTTTTTATTTGTGCGGGTTTATTTTTTTCGGTCTCATGTTTAATAGTTTGTTTTTTTTATATGGGCTTATGTGTTGGGCCACATGTCGCGGGTATTTTTTTATCTGAATAAATCAATACTTTTGTAATTTTTTTTCTTATTAATGGGCCGGCCCAAAATGAGAGCCCAATGAGGCTATGCACTGTAGCACAGACGACAAATACGTCGTCGTTTCAATGAGTTTTGAATATAAGTAAATATCTCATGTCGCGGGTATTCTATTTTGTGCCGAGCAATTTTTTTTATATTGCCTACTTAAAAAAAAACTTATGTGTTGGGCCTCATGTCGCGAGTACTTTTTTTTATCTGATTAAATCAGTACTTTTGTAATTTTTTTCTTATTTTGTGCCGAACAATTTTTTTTTATATTGGGTTTATTTTTTCGGTCTCATGTTTAATAGTTTGTTTTTTTTATATGGGCTTATGTGCTGGGCCACATGTCGATGTCGCGGGTATTTTTTTATCTGAATAAATCAATACTTTTGTAATTTTTTTCTTATTAATGGGCCGGCCCAAAATGAGAGCCCAATGAGGCTATGCACTGTAGCACAGACGACAAATACGTCGTCGTTTCAATGAGTTTTGAATATAAGTAAATATCTCATGTCGCGGGTATTCTATTTTGTGCCGAGCAATTTTTTTTATATTGCCTACTTAAAAAAAAACTTATGTGTTGGGCCTCATGTCGCGAGTACTTTTTTTATCTGATTAAATCAGTACTTTTGTAATTTTTTTCTTATTTTGTGCCGAACAATTTTTTTTTATATTGGGTTTATTTTTTCGGTCTCATGTTTAATAGTTTGTTTTTTTTATATGGGCTTATGTGTTGGGCCTCATGTCGCGGTTATTTTTTTAGCTGAATACATCAATTTGTATTTTTTTTCCTATTTTGTGCCGAGCAATTTTTTTTTATATTAACTACTTAAAAAAAAAAACTGGCCCAAACATTGGGCCAAAGTTAGCCCAAATGCAAAACGACACTTGTGGGTGCCGTTTTTGTAACCATAATTAGTATATCTTTCAATGTGCCTATTTGTTTTAGTAACCATTATATTTATAGTATTTTCAAAGGTGTTTTTGAAGGGATTTATTGCGTGATATATACTTGATGGGATTGATATTTACTTGCAGTAATGAAAGACGGCGTTTCAATATTGGAGTGATGATGGATATTTGTCTCTTCCTCTTCCATCAATTTCTTTTTTTTCTATTTAATACTATCTTTCTTTCTTTTCTATTTGTCATTTTCTACTCTTTTCTACCATTTTCTTTTCAGATGGCAAGTTCCACTTATGTAGAAGCTTTCCACCGTCGTCTACGTGCTTGGCTTCGAGAAGAAGTTGCAGTGGAGGAGGAGTTTCGATCTATTATGTGTCGTTACCGATTGGAGCTAGGGGAGCACATGGTCAAGCGTCCCGACATGATTACCGAGTTTGAGCGTTTTGTGAATGCAGGATGCCTGGAGGGGAGTTGGAGTCACTTGAGGGTAATCGGTTGAAATATCTTGAGAAGATGAGTTTGTTGATTGCTCTGGTCGACTGATAGGGGTTTCAGTAGTGTTTGTCTTTTGGGTATGTCTAAGTAGTTTGTTGTGTAGGTATGTATTTTGTCTTTTGGGTATGTCTAAGTAGTGTGTTGTATAGGTATGTATCTATGCTTTTGTCTTTTGGGTATGTCTAAGTAGTTTGTTGTGTTGGTATGTATCTATGCTTTGTTTCAGATATATGGATCGTTGTCATGAATAGGTATGGATGTGCGTGATCATGAATGTTTTGTGACTGGATCAGTTTGATTTTTATAATGGGTTTTATGTTTTCATATTGTTGTGATTGTCTGAGCTTTATACCATTGGTGTTATACTTGTTACTTCTTTAGGATTGGTGGCATAAATTGTTCTTCTTATGATTTATAAAGTCAGTGATTGGAGCCTGTGTGAGGTTTACACCATTGGTGTTATAATTGTTGCTTGTTTACAGTTGGTAGCAGGATATTTTTGTTAAGAGTTATTTTGTTGTTATGATATGTGAAGTCAATGAGTTTAGCAAAACTGGCTTTGTATACACCTTTATGGCAACTTATGCCTTTATATTGTTGTCATTAAGAAACATACGAACGTATACAAAATAGGTGTTTTGTACACCTTAGTGGCGAATTATGCCTTTCGCCTAGAAGTAGAGTCAGTTGTTTTTGTACATTAGCATATTACGATAGGTAGCATATTACGAATGAGATACTATTTATGGGTGTTTAGTTTTGTTGGCGCGGTTTCTTTTCTGGTACCTGCTTCTCTGTTAAAAGTTCCCTTCTTGTTGTTTTCTTGCTTTCTTCTGGATTACTGTCTAATTCTTGGCCACCGTCTTTGGTTGATGGAGAAAGGTCTTCTTTTTTGCTATTGTTGCCATGATAGTAGATGTTTGTTCGAGAATCTCTGCATGAGGGGGTGTTGCGGTTTCAGGTGCCGGTAAACTAATAACTGGTTGTGCTGTTGATTTGAAAGAGGCATCTAAGTTGCACTCGGGATCTCCTGATTTAGCTCCCTTTCCAAAGTGGTACTGGAATATATAAGTGGTGTTTTTAACATGTTTGAGCGCATTAGGCACATGGCGGGTGTTTTTGTCCTCAACGACATTTACTATTTTGTTGCATTCCGGGACGAACGTATGTGCTTCTGGGCTAAAGCAGGTGACGGTTTCTGTTGAAGTTCTCGTCATCAATAACAATCCTGAAACAATATCCAACGTGGATTCTGATGTTAGTTATGGTTGTTGGTGTCTATCTTTGAATAAATTTTTTTCTTAAATTCTTACCTGTAGTTTGGTATCGGTTGCAGACCATGATCTCGGCATTGCGGATATTCTTCGTTTACCTTTTTGTTGCAGGCAGAGCATTTTCTGTAGTACCATCCTTTGGCAGCACCGACTTCACGAATTGTTTCCTCGGTCGTGAACAAAACTCATTGTGAATTTTTTTATTAGAGATATTTTTGTTTTTAACTGTCAGTGTATGGTATAAAGGATATGGTCACTGGTAATGTTGTGGGTTGACGTTCAAGAGTAGTTCTAGGGAGTAGCGATTTCTCATTTGTTCTTCTTGGTCTGTTCTGAAAGGCTGACTATGTATTTGGAGTGGTGCCAGTGGATTGATGAAATCTGCATACCTATATGGCATAAGAAATTTGGTTAAAGGATGTAAGCTGTAAGGGTTAATACATATATATGTCGAGGGTGGTCTGCTTACACATTTAGGATATGATGAACTTCTGGAATGTTAGGATTTAGGTAGTAATATGTGGCTGGTGTTGCTGTTAGTTGAAGGCCTGAAATTCGTAAGAAGTGTTATTTCGTAATTTGGCCGTTGTCATATATTCTATGTGATAGGTGTTATGACTATGTTATACCTTCGTATCTTTTGGTTACCCAAGTTGAACTAACCGCGATGACAACTGGTTTTTCCATTTATGCATATGCATTTATGTCGAATTTCTCTGCCACCTCGTTCCATATTACAAACGGTAAATTTTTGCCATTGTCCAGGAAATGTGGTTCTCTGTATCAGTTATTTTGCAAACATAAAAGGTTGTTGAGTTTGAAGAGGACTTACTCTAGGTTCTGGATGTCGATTATTCACCTAGTAACTCTGCTTCTGGTTGCATCACTGGTTACAATAGAATCACTAATCTGATGGATACATCCCACATAATCTGTGCATATAATAGAGGTTTAGGTTCTTTGGCTTAGTGTTTTTTGTTAGTGTAAAGAATTTAATTACCTGTTAATGGCGCGCCATTTAGATAAGCTCATGATTCAACTTCATTGTATGCAATGAATTTAAAGTAGTGTTCAGGGAATGGGTCGTTAAGAATTGGCTCGTTGCTAGTGTATTTTCCGAAGATAAGAGTTGTCTTGTTGTCAAGTGTTCGCTGCCAATTTTTTGTGTCTATGCAACTAAAGCGTGAGATCTTGTAGGCACTGTTCAACTGTAGCAATCGGTCGAAATATTCGATGTCTTTAAGATCCATGTTCGCTTGTATAACATTTCCCTATTTGTTCAAAGTACGTTATGAAGTATATAAATTGTTTTCATATTGTTTAAAATGTTTTCATTGAACATATTAGTATATTGTACCTTTTTGTCTAGTAGTATGCAGCAGAAATTTGACAAATCTTTTGTTCTAACATTCCTAGTAGTCCATTTTCGGTAGACTCAAGCTTTAATTATCTTGTTCGTATGTGTTGGCTTGATGTCCTTTAGATTGATGATTCCTGGCTCGAACAATGTCATCTTCTCTTTGTCTGTCACCTTTGGAGTTGTTTTGCAGGTTTCCGCCATGGTCCTATAACACAAATGGTCATGAGTGTTAGCTAACAACAGATCAAAGTTAGCAATTTTAGGAGGTTGCTTCTTAAAACACAGAATATCTTAGAGTGTGTATGTTCATCTAGCAATTTCAAATGTAATTAACTAATACAGTTGCAGCTAATAATATTTGGAAACTATCTATATAAACAATCATAGGTAGATATGTAGATGCAAAATGTGGTTATGTAATATTAGCATGAATAAAAATAGTGTAATGTTTATATAAAGGAATACACATGGAACCTGTGTTAATTTTATGGTATTTAGAAAATCTTTATACACAATGTTTTTAGTGGTGTTTGATGTTTCACTAGTGTAGTTTCAAATTAGGATTTTCAGCCCCTCAGTAGATGTCGCTCAGGATAGAGCGACATAAAGCTGCCCATGTGCAAATACGGGTTCGAGGAGGAAAACGTCTATTTTTTCTAAGGATTGCCCTTAACTTTTATTAATAGTCATTGCGTAGGAGAGATTTATAGGAAATTGTTTTCTTTTGAATACAAATGGAAATTACAAGTCTTTGTTGATCAGCGGAATGTGTGGGAGGGAAGACTTTGTCTGATATTCGTGTACCTATTATTATTTGTGCTTCAATAAGTGACGGAGCCAGAATTTAGTATACAGGTGGGCCAAATATAAAAATCAAAATTAACAATAGTGTAAATAAAAAAAACCTTATACCGTAAAATTTAAACACTAAAAGTTTGTATAAATGAAAGGTTATAAATAAGTGATACCATCACAAATAATATTATAGTTTACTATGCTACTAAGCCTCGTAACTTAATTTAAAAATAAGATTTATCGTTTCTACAGTTCCGATGGGCAAAAGTGTGAATTAATGGACCAATTTACATTAATAATATGGTAACCATAGTTTTTCTAGGAGTTTTTGGGTGGGCCTTGGCCAACCCCACTCCATACATAGCTCCGTCACCGGCTTCAATGACCTTGTTTAGAATCTGAGTAACTATCATTCTTGTTCCGTTGCAAAGACCCCCGGTTAAATTAAGATTACGCAAAAGTGTTATCGGTGCCCTGACTTTTGCTTCAAGCCTATGAGGTGGCAGCCCTGCAAACTTCAGCGAATTTAGGTACTCGTTTGGGTATAACAGTTCAGTTTCACCTCCGTTGTTACCATGAGGAGTGGCTTCGTCTGAGCTGAGGTATGCGCAATGTTCATGATTTATCAATGATAGTACGTGTGCATTTTATTGAATGCTAATTTGATTCCTTGATTATTATTGATAACAACTATCCTATATATAGGATACAAGAGAACATTCTGGAATGATTACCATGGGCTTAGGCCCAATACAAATTAATGAATAATAAATGTCTTGACTAATAAATGTCTTGACTTGACTTGAATGTTTGAATGTTGACTTGACTTTCAATGTTGACTAATATATAATATCTGCAATTTCATTCTTAGGGCAAACTATAGCTTTTTTTTGGAATTCTTTTGTGGTTGGTCTTTGAAACGTCTGGTCGTCATAGATGAAGGATAACAACATACTGAAAAACTAGATGGAACTTGAAAACCCGAACATGACCAGCTTTAACCATATCACGAACAAAGTGTATATCAATCTCAATATGTTTGGTGCGTTGGTGTTGAACCGGTTGCTACGATAAAAACTGCACTAAGTGTTATCACAGAAAACCATATAGCTGTCCAAAAGGAGTGAGAGTTACTCACGAAGGAGATTACTGAACCATGCAGTTGCTGCAACAACCATAGCACACACCATTCTCGTGATTCCCATCAGCACTAGAGCGAGAGAGGTGTGTTATCGTTATCTGACCACGACAAAAGGTAATACCTAGAAACACACAATAACCAGAAGGTAGACCTCGGTGGATATGGCCAACCTGCCAAATCAGCATCAGTGTACCCCACTAAAGATGTAGTACGGAAGCATATAACTGAAGACCTAGCTCTAGGTGGCACAGAACATAGCGCATAATAACGTTTGAGAGCAGCAAATGCGGTCTCGGATCAGCATATAGAGACAAACCTTATTAACCTCATAAGACAAATCTGCTGTAAAGGATAAGAACATTGAGCCCCCCTGCAAGACTACGGTATAAAGTAGGAATCTTGAACAGGAACGCCGTCCGGACCCAATTTGGAGTCATGTCAATTGGTGTCCGAGACGGGTTACAATTAACCATATGAGCTCGCTCAAGAAGCTGACGAGCATACTTCTTCTGAGACAAAAATAACCCTATAGGATGACGAACAACATAGGATGCCAAGAAAATAATTAAGTGCCCCGAGATCGGTCATATCAAACTCTTTATGCAAAGAGTCTACAATCTGCTGAAGTAGAACTAGAGAAGAAGCTGTGAGGATAATATCGTCCACATATATAAGTAAATAAGCAACCTGAGAACCATGTGTATATATAACCAATGAAGAATCACACCATAGGAAGAAAAACTAGCCCATTAGCATAACCTGCAAACCGCTGGAACCAAGCACGAGGTTGCATGGATATTCAAACCATACAAAAGACTTGCAAAAGACATACATGAGTAGGATTAACGATAGTCAACAAAACCAGGGCTGATGCATAACACTTCACTTATAAATAATCGTTAAGAAATGCATTCTTAACATCAAGTTGGTGAATAGGCCACTATCGAGACACAGCAAGGCTAAGAACAGTGCGAATGGCGGCCGGCTTAACAACTGGACTAAATGTCTCATCAAAGTCAACACCGTATTGCTGATTACTACCGTTAGCAACAAATCGAGCCTTATAACAACTCAAAGTACCGTCAGCATGAAATTTATGCTTAAATAACCACATAGATCGAACCAAGTTAACATCAGACGGCCTTGGAACAAGAATCCAAGTACCATTTTTAACTAACGCATTATACTCATCATACATAGCATTACACCAATTAAGGTCTTTTAGAGCAATAAACAGAGATTTAGGAATAGGAGAGAGAGATGAAATGTGAAGAGAAAGACGTTCGATGGGTTTGACAATACCCGATTGAGACCGTGTGATAATGGGATGAGTGCGGGGTGGTTCATTAACTGGGTTGGTATTGGTTTGTGGATTTGGTGGATCGAATATGGGTGGTGGCAGCGGATTGTTTTGGGTTTGGATTTGAATGTTGTTTGGTTCGTGACTAGTAGGCTGGTTGGTGGGGAAGTTGGGCCTGGTTAATTTGGGACGGTGTGAGGAGGACTTTGGGTTGGATCGGTAATTGGTGGAGCAGTTGGGATGCTCGTTTAGTGTGGGATGTTTGTGGTAGGATTAGGAAGTTTGGATGCAAACGAAGTGAGGAGGGGTGAACGTTAAGTATCGAGGAAGGTGTAAGAAGGTGGCGAGGAAGGTGTCATAGATTTGTAAGGGAATTGTGTTTCGTCAAAGGTGACGTGTCGGGAGAGAATAATTTTGTTTGTCTCGAGTTAAGTGCCACAAAACAACGAATGACAGGCCGGGATAGCCTAAAAAGAAACAGTGTGGCACGCGGGCCAGTTTAAGAGGAAGAGTGGAGATTATGTACAATAGACACCCAAAGATTCCTAAGGTGCCGAGTAATTGGTGGTGTTGAAAAGGCGTGTGAAAGGTATATCGTGATGGATTGCGGTAGATGGTAAAAGGTTTAGGAGATAGGTGGCCATATGGAGGGCTTCGACCCAAAAGGTAGGGGGTGTGCTTGAAAGAGAAGAGTACTAAGGTATTAATTAATTGTTCGTATCATTCGCTCCGCCTTGCCATTTTGTTGGGAGGTTTTGGGGCAAGAGAATCTAAATTAAATGCCATTTTTGGCAAAAAGGGTGTGGAGTCGGTTATTATCGAACTCACCGTCATGATCACATTGGAAATTTATTTAATTACATGCACATTTAACTTGATTTTTAACATAGTTGCGAAAATGCAAAAATTTATCAAAACATGTTCAGATTGGAACGAAGAGGATAACATCCATAGAAAAATGATAGAAATGATCAAGAAATAATGACATAATATTTAAAACCAATAGAACACTATGGAGATGTCCATAAAATCCGAAGAATTAATATCAAACAATGTTCGACAAATAGAATCTGAACTATGAAAGGAAAGCTTCACATGTTTGCCAAGTTGGCAAGCGTGACAAATATGTGAAGATTTTTCTTTATTACATGAAATAAAACGACTAGAGACAAGCGAACGTAGCACTTGATCACCCGTATGATCCGAGGCGTTGGTTAATGCCACGTGGATGCACTTAGTCGAGAGAAAAGAATGGATAAGGTTGATGGCTTGGTAACTGGATAAGATCTGCTCGAAGCTGTCACCTGGGGGCGAAGGAGAATATGACGAGTCCAAGTAATCCCTTCACAGACAAACCAAAGGCGTCAAATTTCAATAGTACAATATGTCCCAGTGGAACTGACGAACAAAAATTGAGATTTTAATTATATTGGGGTTTACAAAACTTTATGAAGATGAAGTGGTCGATGATGGAAGGAATAATGCTGAAGGCTGTAGTTGGAACGGTAATAGACTATGCCAATCCCCAACGAGAACAATGGAAAAATCGTTTAATCTCAAAAAATGGTACTTAAATTACTTGCTTAAAATAAATGAGACGAGGCACCTGTATCCATGGTGCCAAAGTCTGGTCAGTGCAGAGCATAGTGTAAACGACTTGATAAAAGAGTAGGTTGCGGATGAATAAATAGCCTAGCGGTACCGAGTAAACGTTGACCGAAGATACGGCACTCTGTAATGCCTTTTGTGGTTAACGTTTAGCAACATTAGTCTTGTAGGCCACATATTGGGCTAGGGTACATGTGAACAATTGCATACAATCGAGATTATTTGAGATTACAGTATCAGAGAGATATAGAGAGAACTTTAGGAGATGGGGGGTCGACTTTATTTAGAGAGAAAATAGGAGAGGGACCGTTTTGCTCTTAATTACCTATTGAATGCTAATTTGATTCATTGATTATTATTGATAACAACTATCCTATATATAGGATACAAGAGAACATTCTGGAATGATTACCATGGGCTTAGGCCCAATACAAATTAATGAATAATAAATGTCTTGACTAATAAATGTCTTGACTTGACTTGAATGTTTGAATGTTGACTTGACTTTCAATGTTGACTAATATATAATATCTGCAATTTCATTCTTAGGGCAAACTATAGCTTTTTTTTGGAATTATTTTGTGGTTGGTCTTTGAAACGTCTGGTCGTCATAGATGAAGTTTATTAATTCATAAATTGCGGTATTAGAATCTGCGATGCATAGGTTGTTTAGAATGTGCACTATTGAGGAGTCTTCAATATCTATTTCATCCGGTTCTCCTACCTTATCGTCACTAATATCTAGGAGCCATGCTGAGAAACTTTGAATGCGCTGTTTTTCAGTCTCTGTCAACCTTGGTTGTGTCAGTCGCATGTTTTAACGAAGAGTACATATTTTGAAACTGGGCCATAGGTATAATGCAGTTATTGATGCAGCAATTATTTTTGGTTTTGAGGCTTTCTTCTTAACGAGCAACGTTTATCTGAAGTCTCCTCCTAGCATTATGCTTTTGCCCCCAAACAAAGTATGTGGCTCATTTAAGATATCTCTAAGGCTGTGGTCAAGAGCTTCAAAGCAACGCCAGTCGTTCATTGGTGCTTCGTCCCAAATTATGAGATCGTTTTCTCTTAACAAATCTGTAAGCTGGTTGTTTTTTTTAATACTGCAGGTGCACTCGTCTTTCAAATTCAGAGGAATCTTAAACCGGGAGTGTACTATTGTTCGAGCTGGCAACAGTAGTGATGCAATACCTGAAGATGCGACCACTAACATAATTTTTTCCTCGAAACGTAGACCACATGTTATGGCCTTCCATAGAAAAGTCTTCGCTGTTTCACCATGGTCGTAGACGAATATTAGTTTCTGTACGTTGCCATTGACCGCGTCTATTATTTAATTAAATATCAGTTTGTGATCTTCATTAAGTTTTGGTATCAGCGTGTCTTTCTCCTTTTGTAGTAGCTCTCGGTCATAGCTTCTTTCCTTTATCAGAAGTATGTTTTGTAATATGGTTAACATTCGTTTAGGAGGCATTGGTAGCCCAAAGTCTTTTAGTGATCTAGAGTGGGAGTTAAGGATCACTTCAATCTCGAATAACACGCTCGCTTTCATCTCTGTTTCATTTTTCTCAATTCGTGGAATCTAAAGTGTTTTTGAGAGTTTGCAAGGTATATCGTCAGACATGTCTTTCCAAAATGCTTTCCACAATTACATAGGATCTGACACGTCACAAAAAATGAGAATATTCACAAATAGTTTCCTCATTTCCGTAGACGTAGCAGATAGAGTATAACACCTCGTGTTTTAGGTCATTGTACGACATTATGTAATGCACAATTTATTTTTAGGGTTTTACGAGTTTTCTCTTAAACCGTAAACGTTAAGTTAAATCGCGTAAACTAAAAATGATCATTCAATGTAAACGGGCATTAAATAATTAAATGTTTACATCAAGC
>BQNB010033016.1:0-52686 GCA_026074375.1 Tanacetum coccineum | reverse complement strand
CTGATAAGTTTTTTACGTAAGATATCTTATGAGGACATTAGAGTACTTGATCACTAACTCACTAAGTCATCTTGGTGAGGGTTAAAGAAATAGCTTGATACTAAACGATAATAATCTCGAACTGAATATGACTAATTTAAAGATGGTGATTATACTAGTATTATTTCCATATCAAGCCATAATCTGAAAAATATATAATTGAAAATTTAGATTACAATGTGCATCGAATATGGTATATATCATTTTTTGTGTATTGATCTTATCAATTAGGCACATGGGTTGTTTCCTATAATTAGGAAATTTAACGTGAGGCATGTAAATGTAACATGTTCTTTTCAATTTAGTGTACAAATCACATATGAGGTAATTTTATGCATGTAGTGATTGTACATTGTCATTATTACAAAATATTTATTTTATTTTAATGAAAGTGTACAATCACTATAAGCATAATATTACCTCTCATGTTCAAATGAACATGAAAAGATCCTTATCCATAGTTGGGTCAAACTACATTCTCTTGATTTTATTCTAAAAACATAAATATTCAAACCAAACATTTTAGTTGGTGATATGTTGATTCTTGTCCTTCTAAATAACACTTGAGATCATGCATGGTTGTTAAGATTCTGATCCCGATCCTGGTATAGGATCTTACAATTTTATAATACTGCAAAGCAAAAACGATCCGGATCCTACATAGGCAGGGACGGAGCCAGGAATATTATTTAAGGGGGGCCGTAATTATTTATCATATAAGAGTAACATACAAGTAGTAGATCACCGAAACTTTGATTATTCGTAAACGGCCTATTTTATTTCATTATACATCGAATTCTATTTATGTTACAATAACAATGACAATTTATGCATTTCTTTTGAATCTGTTACTTTCATTTTCACAAAATATACCTTTTAGTATAGGAAATATTTAGAAAAAATTCTCACCAAGTCCAAACTACATAACTAATGTCTAATTATGTCATTAATAGCCTAGGTATTTAGTATTTTAATAACATAAAAATAACAGGTGAGATTGTAAATGTGTACTTCCGAAAATTTGTATATTATTTTTTTGTGTTCTTTTTAGCCACATGTGTTAGTTTTATCTTTTACCAAACATTCTGAACAACATATTTAAGGCCGGGGTTAATTACATAAAGTAATAAATGTTAAAGGGGATAAACTAAAACTTTACATCCAAATAAGGTAAAATACTTAGTAAAATAAAAGGTTTTTCTTAGACCCATTGACGTATAACAGTCTCTTCTTCCCCATCAAAGAAGAAACACATGCCCTTTTTTCTAAGCTTTAAAAAATAAGATCATTAGCTTATAAAATGTACTCCGATGTCCATCACAAACACAACCTAATTTGATGCCTCTCATTTATCTGATGCCTTGGGTTGTCGCCGTGACTGGGCCGACCGTGTTGGCTGTGGCCGGATTAAAGAGTCTATGAAACGTGGCTTAAAAATCATGAGACAAGTATCCCGATCTTGACTATAGGATCTTAAGATCTACTCCGATCCGGTCTTACTTTTTTCGAACCACAAACTAAAAAACTACAAATTTATGGGTTGTGTTTCGTAAAATTTTAAAAACATGTTAATCTTATTATGCATTTCATAATCATAATTTAGGACAACATTTCTATGAAACATTCATATAATTTTGTGTTTAGGATATAATAAATTTGTATAATATTACAAATACTATTAAAACAATGACATTATAGTAGGATCTTACGATCCCGATCCGACTTTACGATCTCCGTCTTGCAAAGACTAAAACAATTTTGGATAGAATCCCGATCTTAAAAACCTTGCTTGTGACAATGATTGTTAAGGAATTTTGATTTTATGTTCCACCATTAATGACTTGATGCTCTCTTTAGTCTTTAAAACCTTTTCATAAACGTGGAAAGTTTTATAAAAAAACAAAGGGTAAAAGCCATAGAATACCAACCTACTTTCTGAAACTTACCACAATGAACCATTTACTTTTTTATTACCGATATGACCAATGTACTTTCAAATTATTTTTCAACTTGAACAAAACGTTTGTACCGTTAGTTATTATGTGACAACGTTAGTCAATTTAGCTAACGATCGTTTGAGGAAGTTTCAAAAATCGTCCCTGTGGTTTTAATATATTTTTCTTTTTTTCGAAAAAAAAAATTTCGAAATTTTTATAAAAAATTTTGAAAATTTTTTTTTTTTTCGAAAATTTTTTGAAAAAATTTCGAAAATTTTTGCAAATTTTTTCGAAAATATATATTTTTTTCGAACATTTTTTTTGAAAAATTTTTGAAATTTTTTTTTAAAAATTTTGAAATTTTTTTTTTTTTTTCGAAAATTTTTTGAAAAAATTTCGAAAATTTTTGCAAATTTTTTCGAAAATATATATTTTTTTCGAACATTTTTTTTGAAAAATTTTTGAAATTTTTTTTTTTTTTTTCGAAAAAAAAAATTTCGAAATTTTTATAAAAAATTTTGAAATTTTTTTTTTTTATTATAAAAATTTTCTCGATAGTTTTTATAAAAATATGTAAAAATTTTCGAATTTTTATTATAAAAATTTTTTAAAAAAATTTCGAATTTTTATTATAAAAATTTTCTCGATAGTTTTTATAAAAATGTGTAAAAATTTTCGAAAAAAAAATATATTTACGAAAAAAAATTTCGAAAATTTTTACACATTTTTATAAAAAATATCGAGAAAATTTTTATAATAAAAATTTCGAAAAAAACAATTTTACACATAATATGTTTCACGAAAAAAAAAGAAGTTTAGAAAAAAAATTTGAAAATTTTTTTTCAAAAAAAATGTTCGAAAAAAATATATATTTTCGAAAAAATTTGCAAAAATTTTCGAAAAAAAAAAAATTTCGAAATTTTTATAAAAATTTCGAAATTTTTTTTTTTCCGAAAACAAGGCAAAAATTATATTAAACCACAGGGACGATTTTGAACACTTCCTCAAACGACTAGTTAGTTAAATTGACTAAGTTGTAACATAATAACTAACGGGTAACTAACGTTTTGTTCAAGTTGAAAAATAATTTGAAAGTACATTGGTCATATCGGTAATAAAAAAGTAAATGGTTCATTGTGGTAAGTTTCAGAAAGTAGGTTGGTATTCTATGGCTTTTACCCAAAAACAAATTTTAAATATACTTTTTATGTATGTTAAGTGATGTTTAAAATAGAGTTTGCAAAGTTGGATACGTATTTCCAAACGGTGTTTCAACTCGGCTTTTTATCTCTTGCTCTAACTAAACATAGGTGAGTTTGTCTAACAAGTGCTTTGAGGGCACGTGTTAAACCATATTAAGTAAATAATATTTTTTTAAATGATAAGTTGCATTTAATATACATTAATTAAACTCGCAAATTATCATAAATAAATTTGATTTTGAGTAAAGTGCAAAAATCATCCCTGTGCTCTTTCGATAGTCGGGTTTACATCCCTCCGTTAAAAAAAGACTACTAAACATCCCTGCGTTATTTTTTTAGGTCATGATACACCATTTGGACTAACGTTGCAAATAAGTTTCAACTGAAAGGGTCTTTATTGTTGGTGAGTTGAAACACTAAGGAGATGTTTTTTCTATCTTTGCAGATGCGGATCATGCGGGATGCGGATCATGCGGGATGTCAAGATTCAAGAAGAAGTACGTTGGGAAGTGCTCAGTTTCTTGGAGATAGATTGGTTAGCTGGCAATTACTTCAAATTGCAACCCGGTTTAATGTCTGGGCATGGATTACGTTATATCCATGCTTTATGGGAGTAGAGTAAAGCTCAATCCTTTTAGAATCGATCACAGCTCAAAGACTCTACGTATTTGACTTCAATAAAATCTCTGAACAGTGTAAATACAAAAGAGCCTATTGCTCTCGCTGTAGACAACGTCCATCACTCACGCTCTAACACAGTCGACAAAGACGGCACCATATCAACCGAGAGCAAGTGAAATAGAAGTTGTTGAACCTCTATCTCACTGTCGTGGAAACGAATATCAACTTCAGACTTCACACCAAGCATTACAAGAGAACATGTTTCGAATTTCTTCTTCCACGCCTAGGCATGAAGAGTTTGACCCCTGAAACTCTCAGACGTCTTCAAGAAGGATAGGATGAGTAAACATAATGTCTTCGTGTAACCCTTTCATACATAAGGTTTTAAAATATATATAAAATAATATATATATATATAATATAAAGTAATATTATATATAATATACTATTAATATAATAAAAAGTTAATAATAATAATAATAAAAATTTTAATTATTATATAACAAATAATATATATAATATATTGTTATATATAGTAGTAAATATATATATACATATATATATTATTAAGTCATATAGAATTACTAAAAGGTTTACGAATTACTTCAAATTGCAACTCGGTTTGATGTCTGGGCATGGATTACTTATATTCCATCAGCTCTAAGGGAGTAAAGTAAAAAATGGAGAATGGTAGAACCTGTCGCCTGATCTTTCCACTCTCAATCAACGACTCAGCTCTTGTCATAAAAAAGTCGTTGTAATGATGGTGAGAATGAATTGGAAAAATCTAATGGGTTCTAAAAGACTGTTTGTATGCTATGAAAAATAGTAATTAACAAAGATAGTTAGTGGTATTCTAAAGGTTACTATTTGAAGGGAGTACTTAATTTTAACTCAAAAGTCCAAATTATTATCTATTGTTGTAATGATTAGGGTTTAAAAAGCATTTGCTCTTTGTATCATAGCCTTATTAAACACAATAGTGACTAAATTCGGCCAACTTGCCTGAACTTATAAAAGCCTTTAGAAATACTTAAACAAAATAAAAGAAGAAGGAAACCTAAGGGACTGATTCAGCCAACTCTACTAACCTAGGGATATAAAATAGGCGGCGAGTTGCTGTTATTGGTCAAACTTTTCGAAATCCTGGACCAACGCTAAAGCATACACACACACTACACGCACTCTCCGCCAAGAATAATTTCCAGTGTTTCTTGCAAAGGTAATCATCGAACCTTAATCTATATCATTTATTATGTGTGTATATCAATGGAATCGAATGGAAACACATTAAAAAGTGTAGAAAAAATAGATCTAGGGTCGTTTTAGATGTAAATGCCAATGTAGTGTTGTAAGGTGTGACTTAGTTGCTGGGAATAATGTTTCACAAGGTATATATTAATAAAGTTTTTGATTGTGTGGATTTCTATCTCCAAACAATAATGAAGTGATTTGCCCGATGTTTCTTAATGGCGGGTTGACTTTTAGAAAGTAAAAGTCAGGAGTAATGTGTGTCTTATGCGTAGGATAGCCTAGGAATGCCTTAGGAAGTGATTAGTTTTGACAAAGGAGGTGCGTGGTTTGAATTTTAAGAAATCTGTCCGAATGGCGAGTTGGCTTAGTGTTCTAAGGGGCGATTAGGTTATTTTATAATCTTTAATAACTTACTGCAAACCCGCAAGTCATATTGCGGGTTGATTAACACGAGTTGCCTAACGGCGGGTTGACTAACATCGGTATGAATAACAAGCGATGTTGCTATGGGCGGGTTGACTAACAGCTTTTGATTAACAGCGAGTTGCCAAACGGCGGTTTTACTAACATCGGGTTGTCCATAATTTTCTTTTATTTTATTCACAACAAGGTAACCGCTGTCTCACAGCGTTTGGTCGAATATTTTTAAAAGATCAAACCCGCCCCTTTTCCAATGGTTATTCCAGCGGTTTAATTGTTCCATCCTCGCAGGGCGGGTTTGCTCGATTTCTCCTAACGGCGAGCTAGCATTCTGTCTGGCGCGGTTGGGCTATAGCTTCATATTTATGGCCCATTGAGCCCAATAAACATCAAGGCCCCTTTGAATGACCCCAGTTGCTTTTCCAAACCCCATCACTGGGCTTAGTAACAAGTAATTGATCCTGTTGATTTAATTAGCAGTTATTTTAATCAAAACCAAATTTACCTCTGTTTTTAATCAATCGTGGAATGCAAGACTTTAATCAATCCTTAATTCCTTCTAACATCGATTCTCTGCAATGTTATTTTCTCTTTGTTAAATATACTTTTTGCAGAATACGATGGCAGAACAAAATGTTCCCACTCAAACCTCCTACAAGAACAGATGACTAATTGTACCTCCGTCCTCATTGGTTTTAACCATCAGGAAAAGCAACCTACTTTTCAATGCACAAAAGATTCAAAAGAACCCCATCTTTCAGATATCAGTGGACATCCTGAGTAATACCAACTTCTTCCAAGCATTCACTGCCTCAGCAAATGTTCCTGCTATCTACCTGCAACAGTTCTGGAACACAATGAAATATAACGAGAAGACTGGGGTTTATAGTTGTCAAGTTGATGAACAATGTTCGATCATAGTGCTGATCTTCTCAGTAAAGTCATTAGCAAATACTCCGGTACAACTCAACACCAACACACCCATTTTGAGTTAAACTCCGTCCTGGTTAAACACGGTGATTGATTTTGTAATGATGCTAGTACCTGAAACCTTTAGAAATTGTCATCCAATAATACGGGTGAATTATGTGTATCAACATGGAGGGCAATTCTAACCATATCAACCAGTGCATTGACTGGAAAGACATCTGGCAGTGAACAAAACCAGACATCCAGTTCAGCAAATGCGGTGTTGAATCATCACCCAAACTAATGTGTGATACATGGCTGAGCCTGTTAATGGGAAGAGTTTACTCAAGGGATCCAACATTTTTCTCACACAATGCACGTCACAAAACAAGTCCTGAAGACACAAAAGAAAGAAAGTAACTCCTCTCCATCATTACCTTAAGGACCGGTTTTCAAAGGTGATATTTACTACTTGGCAGCAATAACAATAGCCAACGACGTCTAAATTCTAGCTGATACAAACGGAAGATAGATTTTATATTAGTAATCTCAGTATGTCCCAAAAGGTGAGACTGTTGAAGTGTTTGGAATGGCAATTCCCGATCCCTTGATAACTGAAGCCAATCAACAATCTTTATATTATCCTAAATATCTAGAAATGGTTGCTATGAATACAAAGAAAACACCACAAGAAAGTGCAAGTAAGCAACCTGCAACAAGGCATACTCCACCCAAAAAGCCCACAACCACTACTCCAGTCGTAAGAGAAAACCAACCACGCCAGCACCGGATGCTTAACAAAGAAACCATCTAAGCAAAAAGCTTTCTCACCATGAAAGTTAGAAAAGGAACGCCCACTTTCAACTAGTTGATAAGATTATTGAAGCTCAACGTTATGTAAAGAATCGTGTTTCCGTCAACAAAGAAGGTGATGATCCTTATCTCGTAAATGGCTAAAAAGATGAGTTTAGAAGCCCTACAAGAAATGGGAGAAGTGAGAAGGTGATGATCTGAAATGGAACGAGGCTGTTTATGCTTAGCTGGATCCAAGCCTTTCTGCACATGGTCAGCACCTGTTTGGAGGAGTAACGATCAGAGGATCCAGTATCTGAAAAAACAACTCCCAAACTACTGCTTGAAGTAGTAGCAAGGGAAAATGCCTATTGTAACAGAAGAACAAGTAGCTCATTCCCCTGATCGAATCTTCAAAGAAGAAAAGAACTACGGATCAGTTTATCCTTGTTAAGCCCCCCGCCCCAGGCGTGATCAAACTCCTCAATGATTTTGACAACTGAGCCCTCTTTCCACAAACATGAAAAAGACACATCAGAGGAAAGGGAATCCATTAATCATCATCAACATCTGATTCAGAACGAACTGAAAGTGAAACAGAAGCCGCTGCTCCAATAAGGTGACAAAGATCAAGGTGAAGTAACTCGTCTACCGTAGACATCAGGAGTAAAGCATACCCCTTTAGTCAGACCCTGAAAAATTTACATGTGTCTCTTTGCAGGACCAAACCCTTGAGCCCATGTAAGAAGAACCCAGAACTGATCAAACTCTGAAAATTACATTGTCCTCTTTGCTGACCAAACCCTGAGCAATGGATGATGAATTCCCCTCGCGACAGCCTACCCAAAAGGTTCATCATGGAAAACCGAAGCACATAACAGACGAACGTTCCATCGTTGATAAACCAGAAAGTCGATTAATCTGGTTCTCTGTCTTCCCATGATAAATCTCGATGACAACTTATAACTATTGGGGATCAATATCTTTATTAACTAAACCAACCGGAAGATATATCAGGAGAAATCTAAAGTTAGCAGAGGAGTCTGATTCCACCATAACCTGATTCCAATCCATCATACAGTAACGTCAACTCCTCCCAGTTATTGCTCCCTTCACAGATGTCTCAATCTACTAAGCCCGTCATCATTCTGGTCCACCAACTCCTCCCAATCAACAGCAGAAGCTACAACAATCACACACATCTCTCCCATGAGAATCACTCCATTCATCGCCGCTTAAAGTCAGCTAAGAGTGGCAAAGATTGGAGCAAGAATGTCTGAAGTACAGAGACTAATCACTCGCCTTGATTTTTGGCTTCAATCAAATCCTAAGTTCCTACGGCTGTTGATAAATACTAGGAATACAAAACTTGAAGATGCTCCCTTAAGATTCTATGAACGACACACTGCAGATTTAATCGAGAAATACTCTGTGTTGGCCTGCCCAGAGGCCCTATCAGAATCAAGAATATGAAAATAGTCCGAAAGGAGAGTATCAAGCCCAAAAAGACCAGTGTGGGAGAAACAAGATCAACTTACTCCATCAGGTCAACTGAATAAAAGTGATCTTGAAGAATTTGATTCTAAAGAGTGATCTCTTCTAAACAAAGAATAAGATCAAGTCTGCAAACAAAATACTACCAACTACCATCTATGACCATGCTCTTATGGAAGCTATGATAGCAGATGAAGATGCCATGGATAAGAAGTTGCGGACACGGATAAAAGACCGACAAGAGAAAGTCATGACAGTGATGATGATGAAGAAGATGATGATGATGAAGGCCCTTCATCTGATCAAACCAGGGTAGGTCAAACAAAGAGAAGAAGACTGATTCTGCTAGCTAGTCAGGCAGCTACAACCTCCTCCGAAAGTACATGATTGACCAAAGTTCACAAAGAAACAAAGGGAGTCTGATGCAAAAAATCTGCGTTCCAAACAACATCCACACTTACCTCAACTGGATGGCAGAATCACTTGACACAAGAGATGCTGGAGATGACACATTCGAGCACAGATCTATCCAGGATTCAGAACATTCCGATACAATCTTCAGATACATTCCCATTGGCAGGATGAAGGGGAATTAATCAGATATGGAGGACACTGACAACGCTCACATTCCAAAGGTGTCGACCACTACGTAGTTTAAACCGATTCCTGAAAGCGAAAGACCAGCCACACCTGAACCAGAATGTACCATTCCCGCCGAATGATTTCCCAGAACCGAGATTAACTGTGCAAAGTACATACTCACAACGTATCAAGTTCCTGGCGGAAGAACAAGCTTTCAAAGGAGACCATATAGATATTGGTCCATTCATAAAGTGGTCTGCAACGAACAGAAGAAGAAGCATTGCAAATGCTGATTTAGAAGGTCCGAACTTTCAACCTTGTTAAAGCCCCTTTATAAGGAACAGGCTGTCTTACTTCAATATCAGATGTTAATGCCAAAGGCAGTTGACAATGAAAGGTTGATTTGGATAATCTAAGCGGTCATCAAATCTGCGAAATGTATATGAACAACTGCCCTTAGTAGGTCCACCAGGTCAGGAAACTATTCACCACCATTCCTTCTTCAACAAGGATCTGGATATCTTCTGACGTGACAAAAGAGAGAAAAAATTGGCCGTTATCCATTTCCAAGCTCAAAGGCCGCTTCGTTATACCTATACTTTGGCCTGAAGAATTAGTATCCCTCCATGCGTGTTGAAAGTGAACGCGAATATGACATCATTGCGGACTATGCATCACTCCTATCTGTGTTTAGGAGAAAGGAATTCTACATCAACAAACAACATGATGAGCCCTCTGATCGTGAAGCAGTCATATCGCGAGCTAATTCACAGTGTGATCATTGTTAAGGTGTTCGAAATAAACGGATACAACTACCTTATAGAAGATTATTCGTTCTAGCCTAGCTGAATTACCAAGATACAAGATCTCGAAAAGAATTCAAAAAACTCATCCAAGATTTTTGAAGAATCTGTTCCTAGCACAATATTCAAGAAAACTCAACCATAACTCCTCAACGACAGACAAGACTAGTTCTTCACACAGCAGTAAACATGTGAATAGATAACGCATATGGTTTGTGATCAGGAATCTGTGGTAGCCCATACCAGCACGGATTGAAAGTTACAACGAAAGTGTAACACCTCCAAAAATCAGGTAGCAGCGGAATAGTAACATTTGGTGTGCAGCTTCAAGTACAACAAAACAAGATATATAATATTGACCAAGAATGGACGTTTTAAGATAATATTTTCATATAGCAAAATATCAGAGTTAATACAATAGGTCCCATAAATTTTTTTTCGATGTCATAAACATCCAACATACATTTAAACAAAATCTTAAAAGATGACTTAAGTTTTATGAAAGACAAAAGTTGCATATAATTTTATGATAAAACACAAAAACCCATCTTCATTGATATCCGCCACGGCTTCCCCTTTCAGTCTCCATACCCCAGACCTGAAATTTACATGCTAAAAAACAACACAAAAGGTGAGTGAAATCAAGGTTTTGTTGGTATTGGTGGATCCACTAAGATCATGATTAATAGACTCCTAAAAACACATTTAGTAGTCCAAACGTTTATTATTGCACCAAGCTCATGAACCCCGAAGCCTTAACTAGTATTTTGTGCCCCAAATTATAGGATGCTTGCCAAACAACCTAAAAGAATTCTCAATGTTAAATGCACGCATGGTCAAACTTTGTGACCAGAAATTCCAGGTGGTACATTTCAGTCCCGATAGATCACACGACACACAGCGCTAACTACAAAAAGCAAATACGGTTCATGATGATAGTAAGGGACTTAATTGGCAATAGTGGTAACTTATGCAATAAATATTCAGGCCATAATCTTGGATAGCATACATTTATAAACACTTTGAAAACACTTAAGAAAACACTTGTAGTCTAATAGAAAATAAGCAAATGTAATTCCACCTTAGAGTTTTGTAAACCAATTAGAAGTAGTAAAAGGGGGCTATGAACTCACCTTGAGTACGATAGGTCGAAAATCACAATAAACAACGTGCACGCAAAACGTGCGATGACAGACACTATTTAAAATTAAGGTCGAATAAGTACCTAGTACTTCAATTTATAACATTCAATATAATCTTATAGTAGTTACGTCGTGCTAATCGTTCGGGCTATCATAATTAAAGAGTCATACATGACGTTCGTGGAGTTCGTATACTTTAATCGTAAAATCCAACACATCGTCGATACCCATCCGAAGACGCGCTCATTATGAAACTCCCAATATTATAGCACTTTGATAACTACATACTATACATATAGCCTTAATCACCGACTAATCGTTTTGGTAAAAATGTATTTATAAAGTGAAAACGTTTATAATTAACCCTTTGGTAAAAATGACCTAATTTGGTCGTTTTAAGTCCGTTGCTCGCGTTTCTTACGCTCACGTTTTCGTAGTAAGATGAATGATCAAAATATAACATTTTCAAGTTTTCATGTTTCTGCCATGAATAGTGTTTTTACTGTTCACAACAGCTATATACCCGTTTTTACGTCTTAATTAGCGTAAACTCGTATCCTCGCGATAACTTATTTCGTTTTATACTCCGATTTAGTGATCTTTGAGTACTTCTCGTTATATAAAAGATTTATAATATTTTTTACAAAGTTTGTCCACTGATGAATAGTGATTTTTACTGTTCATGGTTAATAATAAATACTTTTATAAAACTTTAATTACACGTAAAAATGCCGTAATTTACATCGAAATAGTTCCGTTCTTAACGATTTTTGCTGTACGCTCTCGTAATCAAAAGTATTTATATTAATTAGGTGTTTTTAAACTCAAACCTCTGCCATGAATAGTACCTTTTTATTAAAAATAAGTTATTTATAAAAAGTATTTATAGGTCTAATACTCGTTTTTACGTATCTTTCCTCGTTATAAATCCGTTTTTCGAGTTTCTTATCATTTTGGAATCGGTCATGAGGGCGTTTTATAACTTAAAATTATCAAAAGCCTACTGTCTTGAAGTCGAACTCCAACAGCCTTAATTATTTGGTGTAAAACTTTATAAAAACCTAGTTTTTAATGTATTATTAACTTAGTAGTTTTACTTATAAAAAAACTCTTTAAAACACATTTTGACACTTGTGGTACTTATAATAAAGTCCAATATCAATCCCTAGTCCATGTAAATTCATTGTAACAAGTTCAACCCTATTTACTTTCATTACTTTTCATTGATTTACATTAGATAACTTAAAACCTAAATTATCCTTAAACACTTATATAACTTAAACAAAATTAACATCATAAATATCTATATTTCCATGATATTTATAACATAGGTACATGAGAATAAGTGAATAAATTGATAAAAACTCAAATAAAAACCCATTTACACATTTAAAAGTCATTAGTGGTGATTAGCCGTAAATAACATATAACACAAAAAAACACAACAAGTTAAAAGTAATGAAGGATTTAGAAAGACCTAGTAGAATAGGTATAGGAAGTATAATGAATGCCAAAACCCGTGTTTAGACTTAAATCCAAGATTTCAAGCTTATAACACCTAGATTAGGTTCCATAACACAATTCTTTACTTTTCTTTCTTTAAATTTTACTTGACAGGGTGATCCAAGGCTTAAATATGACTTAATACATCTTATGGGGATTGAAGTATAAGGAGATGTATGGATAGTAGAAAAATTCCGTATGATTTGTTTATATGTAGCTTTTTGAGCCTGAGCTTCAAAAGAGAGACAATGAAGGTTTTTGGTGATTATTTGTTAAGTTTCTATGAAAGAAATAGTCATGTATGCTAATATAGGAAAATATCTTACTTAACCCTAACCATGGTTACTTTCTAACCTTGCTCAAGGTAACTAGACCAAGTTACTCATTGTGTAAGAGTAGCTTCCTAGATCTTTCCTAAATATCTTAGATAGTTACTTAATATCTAGATATTATGCAAGTTGATAATTCTTGGTTTATAACTTGAAAATTTTGGCACAATATACATACATGTGATGTTATATTTATTATTTTGGGTATTGGGTATAAATCGAGGGTATATCCGTTTAGGCCGTAGTTAGTTTTTTTAGAACATCGGGAATGCCTAGACGCATTTGTATCGTGAAACGAAAAAATCATTTTACTAAACCAATAAAAGTTGATGATGAACAAGGTTATTAATTATCCTCATAATAAAACATATAACACTTGCTTGATGTAAACATTTTTTATTTAATGTCCCGTTACATTGTAATATCTTTTCCAGTCTAGACGAATTTAGCTTAACGATTAAAATTAAAAGTGAACGCGTACGAGAAAAAAATAAATAGTGAAATTAAATAGTATTGTAAATGACCTGAAAATACGGAATGTTACAGTCCTTCCCCGTTAAATGAGCCTTGTCCTCAAGGCTCAAGTTGCGACATTTGACGAAGGTACGGGTTCGGAGAAAAGATGCGGATATTTATCCAGAATTGGTCTTCCTCGTTCCCAGGTATACTCAGCTCCTAAATCCCTTTGCCGAGAGTTTCCAACTACTGTTGACTAATGGGATTTGCTTCTTATGCATTATGCTTCTTCACATCACGATCCACGACTCAAGATGTCTTTTCAACAAAACGAAGATTTTTCATCAATCTCGATCTCATCCAATGCACTTGAACATCTGGCTCCGCCAAACATTTCTTGAGGTTTGACACATGAAACGTGTCGTGAACACAACTTAGCTCCTGGGGTAACTTCAGCCGATAAGCCACCGGTCCAACACGCTCGATGATTTCAAATGGTCCGACATATCGTGGTGCTAGTTTTCCTTTCTTACCAAATCGTACCACTCCCTTCCATGAGAATACCTTCAGTAACACTCGGTTATCATCATAGCTTTTTTCTCGACTTCTTGCCGTTTTCAATCATATTCCTTATTTGAAAAATCTTTTCAGTCATTATGCACAATTTCTGGTCCAAATAAGCTGACTTTCTCCACTTCAGTCCATATCCGGGGATCTACCTTTCCCGCCAGTACAGAGCCTCAAAGGTGCACACTTAATCATGTGTGATAACTGTTTTATTATAAGAAAACTCAAATCAATGGAAGATGAGTATCCCAACTCCACCAAAATCCATAACACAGGCACGAAGCATATCCTCCAAGCGTCAGAATAGTACGCTCACTCTGACCGTCGTGTTCTGAGGGTGGTAACTGTACTCATGTCTAGTCTTTTACCCAATGCTATCCTGAAGGCTTGCATAAGTGTGACGTGAATCGACCATCAGGTCAGAATGATTGACGACCGTCACACCGATTAACTCTCTACAATCTCGTTGACATTAATCTTTGCCAGCGTTCTCTCGGTTTTTGTGTATCCTCAACGAATAGGTAGGAAATGAGTCCTACTATGGTCAGTCTATCCACAGTGACCCAAATCGTATCATACCCACTGGCTGCATTAGGCAACTTTGTGATAAGTCCATTGCTAACTTTTCCCATATTCCACTCGGAAATTCTGGTTTGCTTGAAGAAGTCCAGAGGGTTTCTTGTGTTCGGCTTAATCTAAGAGCATGTGTAAGACAATCGTGCAGATCCCCAACGTACTCAGCAATGTCTCTCTTGCATACCATGCCACCAATATAAGTTCTCAGATCATGTACAACTTATCATCACACCGATGTACTGAATACTAGATGTATGAGCTTCATATCCATATTAATTTCCTTACATCCCAATTGATGGAAATCCATATATGATCAAAGAAGTACAAATCACCATCAACTCGTTTGCTCAAAGTGTCTTTCCTTAATCCTCTTAGCCATTTCCAGCTGGGGCTATATTAGATCCTTGGAAGCTTCGCTCTGACTTCCAAAAACTTCCAAAATCTTGTCCTTAAGTCCAAAGAATAGTAATACTCCATCACGTACACGCCTCGCTTAGAGTCTTTCTATTTATGCTCAAGCAATCTTGCCACCAACATTTGCCTTGCCTTGGGTGGTAGATTTTATCTCGCATCATAATCACTAAGAAGCTCGACCGACCGCCTTTGGCGCATATTCAACTCTTTTCTTGATCGAATATGTACTAAGAGACTCTAGTGGGTCCAGGTGTAGATGACGCTTTCCCGTACCATAAGATAATGTCTCCAGATTTAAGTGCAAAACGACCACCACACCCAATTCATGTCCGTGGTGGTATAATTATTCTCATGTAACATCAACTTCTTGACGCATATGCCCTATCACTTTGCCTAGATGCATCATCACGCACACCAAAAACCTTTAAGTTATAGATGCATCACAAAAGACAACAAAGTCATACGGTCCAACGGAGTAGCTAACACAGGATCATTGCATAATTTCCCTTCAGAATTTTTAAAAGCTTCCTCTTGCATATCTCCCCACACATATGCCTTATTCTTTTGAGTCAACAGGGTTAAGGGGCCTTTGCGATCTTGGAGAAATTTTCAATAACCGTTCGGTAGTAACTGACAATCCTAGCAATGAACGGATTTCCCTGTTGGTGACTCAGGGCTCTTCCAGTTCTTAGACTGAACTCAACCTTTCAGGATCCACGTGGATACCGTCACGTTGACCACATGTCCTAGGAACTTGAACTTCCTACAACTTAAAATTCCAGCACTTTGAAAATTTGGCGTACAACATCTCGTCTTGAGAAAGTCTAGAATTGTCTTCAGGTGGACTTCGTGCTCTTCTTCAGAGCTTGGAGTAATTAAAATGTCGTCAATGAAAACACAATTACAATTTGTCCAAATACAGCTTGCAACGCGGTTCATATAAGTCCATAAATATTGCTGGCGACTTTGTCATCGTCAAAGTCATTGACTAGAGGACTCATATTGCCCATATCGTGTTCTAAAACGCGGTCTAGTTTCGGTTTATCTTCTCTCGGACACTCAACAAGATGATAACCTGAACGAAGAACTATCTTGTAGAAGCAACACGCACCTTGTAATGATCAAACAAGTCCATCAATACTGGTGAAGAGGGTAACTGTTCTATAAGTCCGAAGAATCTTTGTTTAGTTCCCTGTAGTAATACCACATTCTCATCGAACCCGACCTTTCATCTGACAAAGGAGCAACAGTGCTCGCCCAAGTATGACTTGGTCGAATAAACCCTCTCTCTTTTGAAGTATCTTTGAGCTGGTTCCGACAATTCCTAACGATTTCTTAAGTGCCTAACCTGTAAGGGATATCAAACAACTGGGTGAAGCGCCCTGGATCAGATCGATGCGAATACTACCTCCTCGCTCATGGAGGTAAAACCCAACAAGATCATGCTGGAAATACTTTCGGGGAAAATCTTCTGAAAAACAAAAATAAAAACGGATGTCATCAAGCTTTTTCTCATCAGCCTTGATACATGCAGTGATCCAGAGATCCTTTCCGGCCTCTTTCGCTCATATGGAATTTCAAGAATCTCGCCATACGAAGAGTAATAACAGACAATCTTCTCATAGCAATCGATGAGAGCATCGGTAGTAATGCCAACCAATCCATCCAATGATAAACAATCAAGAACTTCCCTAGTCGATGCAAACAAGTCTAATTTTTAAGACTCTCCCTGAAATCACTCCATTCATCGCCCTTCAGTTGAGAGTGGCAAGATTGGAGCAAGAGATGTTTGAAGTGAAGAAGACTGATCACTCTACTGATGTTTTGGCTATAATTAGAACCCAAGTTCCTACGGCTGTTGATAATTATTTAGGAACAAAACTTGATAATTCTCTCCTCAAGGTTCTTGAATGACACACTGCCGATTTAATCGAGAAATACTCTGTGTTGCCTGGCCCAGAGTCTGTCAAGAATCAAGAATCTGAAAAGAGTCCAAAGGAGATTATCCGAGCCAAAAAGGAACAAGATAGGGAGAAACAAGATTCAACTTACTCCATTAGGTCAACTGATAAAGTTGATCTTGAAGAATTTGATATAAAGAGTGCTCTCTTCAGTCACATGAATAAGAAGAAGTCTGCCAACAGATTTGATAGCAGATGAAGATGCCATGGATAAGGAAGTTGCAGACAAGGTTAAAGACCACAAGAGAAAGCATGATAGTGATGATGATGAAGACGATGATGATGATGAAGGCCCTTCAGCTGGATCAAACCAGGGTAGGTCAACAAAGAAAAGAAGATCTGATTCAGCCGCTTCTGGGTCAGCTAAACCTCCTCCGAAAGATGATGACCAAAGTTCAAAGAAACCAAGGGAGACTGAGGCATCTGCTTCCAAACAACATCCAGCTCTCACCTCAACAGGATGGCAGATCACTGACACAAGAGAGGCTGGTGTTGACTCTTCGATGCACAAATCTGATCCCGAATCAGAACATTCTGAACAATCTTCAGATGACATTTCAATGCAGGATGAAGGGAATGACTCAGATATGGAGGACACTGACAACGCTCACATTCCCAAGGTGTCGACCACTACGTGGTTTAAGCCGATTCCAGAAAGCGAGAGACCTGCTACACCTGAACCAGAATGGACCATTCCCCCAAATGATTTCCCGGAACCAGAACATAACTGGGCAAATGCATACGCCACAACGTATAAAGTTCCTGAGGAAAACAAGCTTCAAAGGAAGACGTATGATATTGGCTCATTCATCAAATGGTTCTGCAGACGAACAGGAAAGAAGAAGCTCTGCAAAGCTGATTTAGAAGGTCCAGCATTCAACCTTGTTAAAGCCTTTCATAAGAACAGCGTCTTTCTTCAATATCAGATGGATGAATGCCATAAGCTGCTGACAAATAAAGTTGATCTGTATAATCCTGAGGGTCATCAAATTCTGCGAAATGTATATGATCCACTGCCCTTAGGAGGACCACCAGGTCAGGTAACTATTCAAATCCCAATTATTCTTCAACAAGTTCTGGATTATCTTCTGACAGGTGACAAAGAGAGAAAATTGCCTTAATCAATTATCCATGCTCAAAGACCGCTCGTTACCTAGACTTTGCCTTAGAAGAATAGGTTCCATCTTGCTGTGTTGGAGTGAACGCAAATATTGACATCCTGTGCCGGTCTATGGCATCACTCATGGTGGTTTAGGAGAAATGGAAATTCTACATCAGCAAAACAGTGAGCCTCTGATCGTGAAGCAGTCAGATCGCGGATGCGAATTCTCAGTGCGATCAGTGTTAAGGTGTTCGAAAAATACGTATACAACTACCTAAGAGAGATTATTCTACGCCGAGCTGATTACCAAGAGTACAAGATCTCGGAAAAGGATTCAAAAATCTTCTTCCACATGATTTTTGGAAGATCTGGTTCCTACACAATATTCAAGAAAAGCTCAACCATCATGCCAACGACAGACAAGACTAGTCTTCACAAAGCTGTAACATGTGGATAAGAAACAATGGTGATCAGGAATCGTGTGGAGACTTACAGCTCGGGATTGATAAGTTATCAAACAAGTTAACACTCCAAAATTCAGGTTAGCAGCGGAATAAGTA
This sequence comes from Tanacetum coccineum, assembly GCA_026074375.1. Lineage (NCBI taxonomy): Eukaryota > Viridiplantae > Streptophyta > Magnoliopsida > Asterales > Asteraceae > Tanacetum > Tanacetum coccineum. The sequence continues at coordinate 34,023 of BQNB010033016.1, read as the reverse complement.
ACATTGGGGTGTACTTTGCAAGTACAACAAACAAGATTTGAAATGGACCAGAATGGACGTTTAAGATATAATTTCATTTATAGCAAAATATCAGAAGTTTAAGTACATTAGGTCCATAAGTTTTTGATTTCATAAACATCCAACATAACATTTAAACAAAATCTTAAAAGATGACTCAAGTTATATGAAAGACATAATGTTGCATATAATTTAGTTAAAACACAAAATCCAGATTCATGATATCCCCTCGGCTCCCCTTCAGTCTTCATACCCCAGGAACTGAATTTTCATGATAAAAGGTCAAACACAAAGGTTGAGTGAAATCATTGGTTTGTTGCAGTAAATTGGTGGACCACAAGATCGATGTAATAATAGACTCTAAACACATTTGTAGTCCAATACGTTTATTATTGCTCTAAGATCATGAACCGAAGCCTTAACTAGTTTGTGCCCCAAATGTATTGGTTGCTTGCCAACAACCTAAAAGTATTCTCATTGTTAAATGCCACCATGGTCAACTTTTGTGACCAGAAAATTCATAGTGGGCATTGTCAGTCCCGATAGATCTTTCCACAAACACTAGCGCTAACTACAATAGCAATTGACGGTTCATGTATAGTAGGGACTTTAATTGGCAATAGGTGGTTAACTTCGGACAAGAATATTCAGGCAGTAATATGGATAGCTACAGTTTAAAACCTTTGAAACAACTTAGAAAAACTGTGTCTAATTGTAAAATAACGGCAATGATAATTCACCCTTAGAGTTTGTAAACAATTCAAAACCAATTAAGTATGTAAAAAGGGGGCTTATACGAACTCTCCTTGAGTTACTGATAGTCCATTAAATCAAGGTTATAACGCAAGCAAAACGTCGCGATCAACCTATTTAAATTAAGGCGAAATAAGTACCGAGTACTTCAATTATAACATTCAATATTAATATTATCGTGAGTTTACGTCGTGCTTCGTTCGGGCTATCATAATTAAAGAGGTCATGAAATGACGTTCCTTCGTAGGTGTTAGGATACTTTAAATCGTAAAATCCAAACACACATCGTCTGAGACGCCATACGAAGACGCCTCATTATGTAACTCTAGTATTATTGCAATTTGATAACTACTATAATATACTATATTGCTTAATCACCGAACTATTGTTTGGTAAATATGTATTTATAAAGTGAAAAATTTTATAATTTAACCCTTGGTAAAAATGACCTTATTGGTCGTTTTTAAGTCCGTTGCTTCACGTTTCTTACGCTCACGTTTTGTAGTTAAGTTGGAATGATCAAAATATAACATTTTCAAGTTTTCATGTTTCTGCAATGGAATAGTGTTTTACTGTTTAAAAACATGCTATTTACCCGTTTTTACTTCTTAATTAGAGTAAAACTCGTAATCGCGATATACTTATTCGTTTTTACTCCGATTTTACTTGATCCTTTGAGTACGTTCTTCGTTTATTAAAAGATTAATATATTTACAAAGTTGTCCAATGATGATAGTGATTTTTATCTGTTCTTAGTTTATAAATTACTATTTATTAACTTTAATACCGGTAAATGCCGTAATTTACTCGTTATAGCTTCACTGTTCGTAGACGATTTTTGCGTTGTTCGATATAGTAATCAAAAAGTTATATTATATTTTAGGTGTTTTAAACTCAAACCTACTGCCATGAATAGTAACTTTTTATAAAAATAGTTTTATAAAAGTATTTATAGTCGTAAACTCGTTTTTAACGTATCTTTCTCGTTATAAATCCGTTTTTCGAGTTTCTTATCATTTTGGAATCGTCATGAGGCGTATTATAACTTTAAAATATCAAAAGCTACGTCTTGAGTCGAAACTTCAACCGCCTTAATTATTTTGTTGTATACTTTATAAAAAACCTTGTTTTTATGTATTATTAAACTTAGTATGTTTACGTCTATAAAATCTAAAAAAACATTTGCACTTGTGTGTACTTTATATAAAAGTCCAATATCATCCCTAGTCCTTGTAAATTCATTGTAACAAGTTCAACCCTTTTACTTTCATTACTTTCATTTGTATTTACATTAGATAACTTTAAAACCCTAATTAGTCCTTAAACACGTTTATACTTAAACCATAAGTTAACATCTTTATAGATCTATTTTTCCATGATATTTATAACATTAGGACATGAGAATAAGTGTATAAATTGATAAACTCAAATAAAAACCCATTTTACACATTTAAAAGTCATTAGTGGTGATTTAGCCGTAAATAACATATAACACATAAAATCACAACAATTAAAAGTATGAAGGATTTAGAAAGACCTTAGTGATGATGTATAGGATGTAAAATGAATGCTAAACCCGTGTTTAGACTTAAATCCAAGCTTTCAAGCTTATAACCCTAGATTAGGTTTCCAAAACCCTAATCTTTACTTTTTCTTCTTAATACTTGCAAAGGGTGATCCAGGCTTAAATTATGACTTTAATACATCTTAGGGATTGATGTATAAAGTGATGTATGGGATTGTAGAAAATTTCCGTATGATTTGTTTATATGAGCTTTGAGTCGTGAGCATCAAAAGAGTGTCAATGACGTTTTTGGTGATTTTTGTTAAGTTCTATGAAAGAAAAGAGTTCATGTATGCTATTATATAGGGAAAAATATCTTTCCTAACCTAACCATGGTTACTTTCTAACCCTTGCTCAAGGTTAACTAACCAAGTGACTCATGGTGTAAGAGTTAGCTTCGTAGATCTTTCCTAAATATCTAGATATTACTTAATATCTAGATATTATGCAAGTTGATAATTCTTGGTTTATAACTTGAAAATTTCGGCACAATATACATACATGTGATGTTATATTTATTATTTTGGGTATTGGTTATAATCGTGGGTATTCGTTTAGGCGTAGTTAGGTTTTAGAACTTCCAGGAATGCCTAAACGATTTTTATCGTGAACGTAAGGCTTTTTACGTAACCAATAAATGTATGATGAACATAGGTTATTAATCTATTCATCATAATAAATCATATAACATCTTGCTTGATGTAAAACATTTAATTATTTTTGCTCGTTTAACATTGTATGATCATTTTCAGTCTACGCGATTTATGCTTAACGATTATAATTAAAAGTGAACGCGTACGAGAAAAAAATAATTAGTAAATTAAATAGTATTGTTAAAATGACCTGAAAATACGGAAATGTTACAGTCCTTCCCCGTTAATTGAGCCTTGTCATCAAGGCCTCAAGTGCGGAAATTTGACGGAAGTTACGGGTTCGGAGAAAAAGATGCGGATATTTTATCCGGAAATTGGTCTTCTCGTTCCAGGTATACTCAGAACTCTTGCACGAGAGTTCAACGAACTTTGACCTAATGGGATTCTTCCTTACGCTTTTGACTTCTTCACATCTCGTTCCACGCTCTTCAAGAGTTCTTCAATAAAAACGAGATTTTCATCTATCTCGTCTATCCAAAGGCACCTTGAACATCTGGCTCCGCCAAACATTTCTTGAGGGTTTGAACACATGAAACGTGTCGTGAACACAAATTAGCTCCATGGGGTAAACTTCAGCCCGATAACGCCACCGGTCCAACACGTCGATGATTTCAATATGGTCCGACTATCCGTGGTGTAGTTTTCCTTTCTTACAAATCGTACACTCCCTTCCATGGAGATACCTTCAGTAACACTCGGTTCTCAGCATTGCTTTTCTGGGACTTCTTGCAAGTTTTCAATCTTTCATTGATTGAAAATCTTTTCCAGTCATTGTTGCACAATTTCGGTCCAATAAGAGGGGGGGGCGGGGGGGGGGGGGGGCGGGGATGCTTTTCATCCTACTTCAGTCCAATTACGGGGGATATTCATTTCCGCCTAGTAATAGTGCCTCAAATGGTGCACAACTTAATGCTTGGTGTGATAGTGTTATTATAAGAAATCTCAATCAATGGAAGATGAGTATTCCCAACTGCCACAAAATCCATAAAAAACGCAGGCCGAAGCCATATCCTCCTAGCGTCTGAATAGTACAGATCACTAATGACGTCTGTCTGAGGGTGTGTAAGCTGTACTACATGTCTAGTCTTTTACCATTGCTTCCTGAAGGAGCTTGCCATAAGTGTGACGTGAATCAGACCATCTACGGTCTGAAATGTTGACACCGGCAACACCATGTATAGCTTACAATCTCGTTGACATAATCTTTGCTAGCTTTCTCGGTTGTAGTCCTCACGAAATAGGTTGGAAATGAGACGCCTAGGTCAGTCTATCACAATGCACCCAATTCGTATCATACCCACTGCTGCTTTTAGGCAACTTTGTTGATAAAAGTCCATTGCTTTCTTTTCACCTTTTCCACTCAGGAATTTTCTGGTTGCTGAAGAAGTCCTGAGGGTTTCTGGTGTCTCGGCTTTAATCTGTCGAGCATGTAAGACATCTTGATAACGTCTAGCTGTCTCTCTTCATCTACCAAGGCCACCAATATAAGTTTCTCAGATCATAGTACATTCTTATCTGCACCCGGATGTACTGAATATTAGATGTATGGAGGCTTCATTCCATGATTAATTTCCTACTTCTCCAATTGATTGGGAATCAGATTATGATCAAAGAAGTAAATTTCACCATCAACTCGTTGCTCAAAGTGTCTTTCTAATTCTCATAGCCATTCAGCTGGGGCTTTGAGATCCTTGGAAGCTTCGCTCTGTGCTTCCAAAATCTTAGTCTTAAGTCCAGAATGAATAGTAATACTCATAGCACGTACTCGTCTCGGCTTGAGTCTTTCTTTTCTGCTCAAGGCATCTGCCACCACATTTGCCTTGCCTGGGTGGTATTTGATCTCGCATTCATAATCACTAAGAAGCTCGATCCACCGCCTTTGGCGCATATTCAACTCTTTCTGATCGAATATGTACTGGAGACTCTTGTGGTCAGTGTAGATGACACTTTTCGTACCATAAAGATAATGTCTCCAGATTTTAAGGGCAAACACCACCGCACCCAATTCCAGGTCGTGGGTGGTATAATTATTCTCATGTATCTTCAACTGTCTTGACGCATATGCTATCACTTTGCCTTGCTGCATCAGCACGCACCCAAAACCTTGTTTTGATGCATCACAATAGACACAAAAGTTCATCGGGTCCATCGGGGAGTGCTAACACGGGAGCATTTGCATAATTTCTCCTTCAGATTTGAAAAAGGCTTTCCTCTTGCTTATCAGCCCCACACATATGCCTTATAATTTTGGAGTACAGGGTAAGTGGGCTTTTGCGATCTTGGAGAAATTTTCAATAAACCTTCAGTAGTAAACTGCCAATCCTAAAAATGAACGGATTTCTGTTGGTGACTCAGGGGTCTTCCAGTTTTGACTGGACTCAACCTTTCTAGGATCACGTGGATACGTCTCGGTTGACCACATTGTCTAGGAAACTGAACTTCCATCAACTAAAATTCGCACTTTGAAAATTTGGGGGGAATAGGAGAGCGTGTACAAAATTCTCTGTCTTGAGTAAGTCTAGAAATTGTCTTCAGGTGAATTCGTACTCTTCTTCTGACTTGGAGTAGAAATTAAAATGTCGTCAATGAACACAATTACGAATTTGTACAAAATACAAGCAGCTTGAAGAGCGTCATTAAGTCCATAAATATGCTGGGAGTTTGTCATCTCAACTGGGCATGATGTGAACTCAAGTGACCCATATCCGGGTTCTCAACTGCGGTCTTCGGTTTTTCTTATTCTCGGTCTCTCAACTGATGTATCCGGAGCGGATGATATATCTTGGAGACAGCAACACGCACCTTGTAATTGATCAACAAGCTCATCAATTCTGGGAAGAGGGTAACGGTTCTTTATAGTCAACTTGTTTAGTTTCCCTGTGTCAATTTCACATTCTTAAATCGGAAAAGATACTTCTTCTTGACAAAAGAGCTCAGGTGGCTCCCCATGGGAGTGACTTGGTCGATAAAAACCCTTCGCTTGAAGTTCTTTGAGCTGGTTTCGACCATTCTAAACATTTCTGAGGGGGCTAAACGGTTGGAGATCTAACAAATTGTGATGCGCCTGGGATCTGATCGATGCGGATATTCCTACCTCTCGCACATGAGGTAACCCAACAGATCATCTGGAAATACTTCGGGGAAATCTCAGACAAATAGGATGTCTTCAAGCTTTTTATCATCGCCTTGATTCATGCAAAGTGACCAAGATCCTTTTTCCGGCCTCTCGGCTTGAATTTCAAGGAATCTAGCCATTCGGAAGTGGAATACAGGACAATCTTCTCATAGCATCGATGACAGAGCTCGGTAGTATGCCAACCATATCAATTCCAATGATATACATCAAAACTTCCTAGTCGGGTTGGCAAACAAGTCTCATTTTGAAGAAAGTGATTTAATAAGACTAAGGTGCAAATTATTATAAAATGGTATTGGTGCTAACATACTTTTCACGTCTGCTAAATTCGATTTTCATAAACTAGTGTTCAAGCGTTGGGGGGCATTATCAATAAAAAGCGTAAACGCAAAAGATACAAAAACTCTTCTCAGCACCAGATCAAAGAGATTACAAGCGTACTTTGATCATTAAGGAGAACGTACCCGGTGACCAACATTCGGATTCTCCTGCGGATTTTCAACACTCACTAGCTCTAGCACGAGCTCCATCATTCTGCTGGTTCCTTGCTTTTGGACACTTGTCCTTGTAGTGTCCTTTCTCACCACACCCGAAGCATGTCACATTTTGCAGGATAGTTTTTAACTGCCACCCTGAAACCCGAATCATACAAATCACTTATCTAGGTGACACATTTTTTGACATTTCTGTCACCTTTGAGGACACGTCCATGATGAATGTCAAGTTGCATCGTGATTGCACTTTGGCTAAATTTTCCAGCTAAATCTTTCCTCAACGCTGGGGGCTGCAGCATATGCCCTGACAGGTCCTGTTCTCCTGTTTTGTTGCTGGGGATAATTGTTTCGTTTCGTTGCGGTTTGTTGTGTTGCTGGTTATTGTTGTAGTTATGGTTATTGTTATTGGTGTTCCTTTTTTGTTTCCCATTGCCTTTTATTACTTTCACTAATTCTAGCAGCCTTTCCTGACTGATTTTGCTCGACAGTGCACGGGCCAATGTTGATTGCATAATGCAAGGTCAGCAGCTTTGAAGAAGTGATATTTCCTTTGATTACTTCAGGAAAACACGAATGTACTTTCCAATCTTATTGCTTTCTGTAGGCATCAACTTCAGGACCACATCACGAACTAGTTCTTGGAAGCGGATTGATGTAAGCCTCGATATCATATACTTTCAGACGTCAGAGTCGACGCTATCGCTATATCTTTTTGATTTCGGTTGTTGGGCGTATTCAGTCTTCATCATAGCTTTCACGTCTGTCCAGGGGATCTGATTAGCATTAGCGGTCCCATGTCTGAACATTTACGTTACACCAGGTTAGGGCTCGACCCTCGAACGTGCACATAGCAAATTCGCTTTGTCCATCTTCAGCACATATGCAATCTCAAACACTTGCTATTTCTTTTCGAACCGACGTTTTAGTGTCCGAATAGCCTTTCAGTACACTTGAAAGAGTGAGGCTTGCAGTTCATAAATGTCTTATACGAACATCCATGCATCTCTGGCACAACAGTCCCTCCAGTATTTGTTGATCCAGATCCACCAGTATTGTTTGAGTCAGCTCTAGTCTTTTCATATTTTTCAATGGCTTTGGCCACACGCCTTTCCACTATCTTCCTAATAGATTTCTTCTTAAATCTCCTGGGCGGCATGATTCTGGAAACATACGTGTACCATTCGTTAAGAATTTGTAAAGGTATGCAGAGTTATGGGATATGATAATGATGGAGAAAAGGAAATAGAAGGATGATGTAAATAATCATGAATTACTCAGGGTATATAATTGACTGATAAAGATAGATATTGATATGTCAAAAGATAGACGTAAGAGATCGAATTTAAACCAAGTATTATATATATATAAGGTTATATATAATGCAATAATGATAATCAGAAAAGCAAGTAAGGATCGGGGAATACGCTCGCGTGGATATCGGATAGCGATGAAGGATTCTGTAAATTTGAAAATGAAAGAAAAGAAAATCTTTAAAATTTTTGATATAGACTAGGTTTTAAAATGACCCAGTTCCCTATAACCTTGGCTCTTGGTACATCCTGTAACACCTCCAAAAATCAGGTAGCAGCGGAATAGTACATTGGGTGTTCTACTTTCAAGTACAAACAAACAAGTATAGGAAATGACAAGACATGGACGTTTTAAGATAATATTTCATTTATAGCAAAATATCAGGTGTTAATACATTGGTCCCATAGTTTTTGGATTGTCTTAAATATCCAACATACATTTAAACAAAATTCAAAGATGACTTAAGTTTATGAAAGACAAACAGTTGCATATTAATTTAGATAACCCACACAGGAATCATCTTCATTGATATCCGCCACGGCTCCCTTCAGTCTTAATACCCTAGGCTGAAATTTACATGCTAAAAGTCAACTCAAAGGTTGGATGAAATCATAGGTTTGTTGGTAAATTTGGTGGGACCACAAGATCGATGTATAATAGTCTCTAAACACATTTTAGTAGTCCAAAATGTTGTTATTGCACTAAGCTCTTGAACCGAACCTTACTAGTTTGTAGACCCAAAATGTATAGGATGCTTGCAACAACCTAAAGTATTCTCAATGTTAAATGCCACCATGGTCATCTTGTGACAGAAATTCAAGGGTGGGGTTTGTCAGTCCCGATGAATCTTTTACACTACACTCGCGCTCACTACATTAGCTCTCTTGGTCACCGGTTCATGATATTGTCGGACTTAATTGGCAATTAGTGGTAACTTAGGCAATAAATATTCAGGCAGTAATCTGGATAGAATACAGTTTAAAAACACTTTGAAAACACTTAGAAAAACACTTGTGTCCAATAGTAAAATAAGCAATGTAATTCACCCCTTAGAGTTTGTAAAACAATTAAGTAGTAAAAAGGGGGCTATGAACTCACCTTGAGTACTGATAGTCCAATAATCACAGATAAAACGTCACGCAAAACGTGCGATGCAACCTATTTAAATTAAGGTCGAATAAGTACCGAGTACTTCAATTTATAACATTCAATATAATCTTATAGTAGTTACGTCGTGCTATCGTTCGGGCTATCATAATTAAAGAGGTCATGACATGACGTTCGAGGAGTTAGGATACTTTAAATCGTAAATCCAACAACATCGTCGATACGCCATCCGAAGAGGCCTCATTATGAAACTCCCTAGTATTATAGCACTTTGATAACTACATAATATACTATATAGCTTAATCACCGACTAATCGTTTTGGTAAAAATGTATTTATAAAGTGAAAACGTTTATAATTAACCCTTTGGTAAAAATGACCTAATTTGGTCGTTTAAAAGTCCGTTGCTCGCGTTTCTTACGCTCACGTTTTCGTAGTAAGATGAATGATCAAAATATAACATTTTCAAGTTTTCATGTTTCTGCCATGAATAGTGTTTTTACTGTTCACAACAGCTATATACCCGTTTTTACGTCTTAATTTAGCGTAAACTCGTAATCGCGATAACTTATTCGTTTTAACTCCGATTTTAGTGATTCCTTAGAGTCCGTTCTGTTATAAAAGATTTGATTCTTGAATGACACACTGCAGATTTAATTGAGAAATACTCTGTGCTGCCTGGCCCAGAGTCTATCAAGAATCAAGAATCTAAAAAGAGTCCGAAAGAGATTATCAGAATCAAAAGGGAACAAGGTGAGAAGAAACAAGAGTCAACGTATACTATCAGGTCAACTGATAAAGTTGCACTTGAAGAATTTGATCTAAAGAGTGCTCTCTTCAAACACATGCAAAAGAACAGGACTGCAAACAGAAATCCTGCCAACTACCATCTATACCATGCTCTTATGGAAGCGTTAATAGCAGATGAAGATGCCATGGATAAGGAGGTTAAAGACAGGGTTAAAGACCACAAAAGAAAGCATGATAGTGATGATGATGAAGACGATGATGATGATGAAGGCCCTTCAGCTGGATCAAACCAGGGTAAGTCAGCAAAAAGAAGAAGACACGATTCAGGTGCTTCTGGGTCAGCTCAACCTCCTCCTAAAAATGATGAGCAAAGTTCGAAGAAACCACATGATTCTGATGCATCTGCCTCCAAACAACATCCAACTCTTACCTCAACTGGCTGGCAAATCACTGACACAAGAGATGTTGTTATTGACTCTTCGATGCACAGCTCTGAACCCGAATCTGGACATTCTGAACATTCCTCTGATGACGTTTCAAAACAAGATGAAGGGCATATCTCAGATCTGGAGGACACTGATAACGCTCATATTCCCAAGGTAAAGGCTGCTACATGGTTTAAACCGATTCAAGAAGATGAAAGACCAGCTACTCCTGAACCAGAATGGACCATTCCCCCGAATGATTTCCCTGAACCAGAGAACAACTGGGCAAATGCATACGCCACATCGTATCAAGTTCCCGCGGAGAACAAGCTTCAAAGGAAGACGTATGATATAGGTTCATTCATCAAATGGTTCTGCAGACGAACAGGAAAGAAGAAGCTCTGCAAAGCTGATTTGGAAGGTCCAGCTTTCAACCTTGTTAAAGCCTTTCACAAGAACAGCGTCTTTCTTCAATTTCAAATGGATGAATGCCATAAGCTGCTGACGAATAAGGTTGATTTGGTTAATCCTGAGGGTCATCAAATTCTGCGTAATATATATGAACCGCTGCCCTTAGGAGGACCACCAGGTCAGGTAACTATTCAACCACAATTCTTCTTCAATAAAGATCTGGAATACCTTCTGACAGGTGACAAAGAGCGAAAAACTGCCTTATCCATATCCAAGCTCAAAGCCGCTCGTTACCTAGACTTTGGTCTAGAAGAATTAGTTCCGTCTTTGTGGGTTGAAAGTGAACGCGATTATGACATCAGTGCAGCTTATGGTATCACACACTGGTGGTTCAGAAGAAAGGAATTTTACATCAACAAACACAGTGAGCCCTCAGATCGTGAAGCAGTCAGATCCCAAATGCGAATTCTCAGTGTGATCCGTGTCAAGACTTTCGAAAAATACGGATACAACTACTTGAGAGAGATAATTCTTCGCCGAGCTGACTACAAAGAGTACAAGATCTCGGAAAAGGATTTTAAAAACCTTCATCCAAATGATTTTGAAGATCTGTATCTACTCAATATTCAAGACAAACTCAACCATCTGTCTAAATCGGACAAGATCCATCTACACACAGCAGTCAACATGTGGATCAGAAACCTGGTCATCAGGAATCGTGTGGGAGACTTGCAGCTCGGAATTGAGAGCTATCAAACAAAGCTCAACCTCGAACGTCCTAATTGGGATGCAACTGACTATTTCTTCAAAGAAGATTATACGATTGTCCCTAAGCCAAGAGCCGTTATCTACAGAGACAGAAATGATCAGAGAAAGTTGATGAGGCTGAATGAGATACACAAGTTTAGTGATGGGACGTTGACAAGAGTCATGGAAAAGCTGGATCACATGGTTAAAGACTTTCATCTGTTCGAGTACAATAAGGGCATGGAGACTAGGAAATGGTCAGAGGATGACAAGAGGAGGAGCAAAGACTTCATCACAGCGATCGAGAAAAGACTACAGATCAGGAGGATCTTTCGAAGTCTGGAAAGCTTTGTTGGAGGAAGAATAAGAGATATTGACTACAGGCTGATCAACAGAACAACGTGACGACATCGTCGTTACAATAAAAAGGTCAATATTTTCTCATTTGTGAATAATATATCTTGTACATTAGTAAGTAGTGAATCTTTTGATGATTAAGTGTAGGAATAATTTATATCCCTCAACGATTGAGGGGGAGCAGTTATATGTTTCTTACACGACTTGGGAATTATGGCCACACTTTTCTCCCAAGTTTTATAACATATTTAAATCAATTGATATCCAAAATGTCAAAGGGTTTAAAATTTTTGATAAGGGGAGAAAATGTGATTAAAATATGTGTATAATAATAATCGTGATTATTAGGACTCATGTATATACTCCGCCCAAACGTGCTAAACAATTTCGAATACCGAAGCACATTTTGAGGGGGAGCGTTTCTGAAAAAAAAATGATTGAGGTACTAAACGCTTTGATATTTATATCATAAGTACCTTTATTGAATTTTCAATTAGTTTTATGGAAAGAGGAACTATAACCAACAGAACCGACCATGTTTTACTATTAATCGAGTTTATCAGGATGGAAAGGTTAGTACTTGTTCCTATGATGCCAAAACCGGAGGGATCTACCCAGGGACAATCCACTAGTTAGTGTAGAAGTCCTTAGGTATGACATATAAAAGGAGTAAAAGTGAGAATAAGGGAAAAGTGCCGACTGAGATGGAGCTAGTACTGGAATAAACCCAACAAGGTTCTAGTCATGAAGTCTCGGTAAGCACTGAAGGGGTTGAAGAATTAAAAAGAATTGTAAAGATAAAGGGTGTAAAGAAAGAAGCCCTCCATTCACTTAGGCAGAAACCGGGTCAATTCATATGCTGCCAGAATCACTAAGATGATTGCTGACATTGAAGATCGACATCATGGACCCAGTGATGCAATGCACAACCCTCCCTAGCCACTCAGAATCTTTCAAAAGATTTCTGTTTCATTTCTCACGGAGACTAAACACGTTATCTATTGACTTTCTCACTCCGAGTTAGTTGATATTGAACAGGTGGCAGTCAGCTCCAGCCTCCGATTACTAGAACCAAAACGCACTATTGAGTCTAGAGCCAAGAGATCGTCAATTAATCTCGTTAGGACACATATCCAATTCTCTTGTCTTTCACACACTGTGGAAACAAGTCTATCCTAAGAGTCCTACGCATTATCCTTGTGATATTGCCAGAACATCCGAGTGAAACGAAGGTTTTTCACAATGAAGATGGAAATCCTGCTAGAGCCAACATCAAACAAGCTCTTGGTAGGTGACTTGTGCGATTCTACAAGAATCAAACTTGTGTCAACTGGAAAGAAACGATGGTGCGATTCTGAGTGAATCAAACTTGTTCCAGTATAAGAATTGACGGTTATTGATCATTTGACAAACAATCAAAACTCTCGAAGTGTTACAAAATATTTTCATAAGAAACACTTAGACTGATTTTTCAAATCAATTTTCTCTTTATTTGCTAACTGTTTCATTACAGGATAACTTAAAGATGGAGATGGAGATGGAAATTCCCAGTGCCTGAGATGTCAAGTGAATAACCAAACACTCAGACACGACCTACACTTGTTATGAAGTTATGAAAGAACTCATAAAGGTGTCAAAGCTTCCGCAAACTCTGATATCATGTAGTTCTTCACAAGTGCACAAGATGACGATCCATTACAAGATGATGTAAGATTATGTTTGGGTGATGATCTCAAGAAAGCTCAAGATCACTATCTAAGACAAGTCAAAGATGAATCAAAAGATTACTACCCCAAATGTACAAGATATAAAATGTCTACGAGCAAAAGACTGAAGTGATTAAGTTTAGTATTTTCAGGGGTGACCTCCCTTAGGGGGAGATTGTTAGATATTAGAAAAAGACTCGGTCACCCCGTGTATTTTACTGTTTATTATAGCTCGTAGTTTAATAGTTAATAGTATGATTTTCGGTATTAAACCGGGTACTAATACCCGGTATAATGTAAGAACTATATAAGCCTCTTCCAACTTTGGAAGAGGTAAGCTAGTCATTTTTCACTTTAGTTATTAAACATATTTTCTCTCACTAGAAAATCTCTCTCATGTGTTTCTCTCTTTAGAAACTAGCCAAGTCCAAGAATCGACCCCATGTTATGATATATGATATACCACACTCCTTGATATCTCTCTCAAAAGAAACACAAACGGGGGAAGTCAAAAGATGAAGACCTAGCTCGTTTAGTATAAAATAGGACTTTGTAAGCCCTTAGAGGAATCTAGCTTAGTTTAGTCAATAGTTTTCAGCTTATTTTAGTATAACTTAGCTTATTGTACTCTCTTTCTAAATCTTGTAATTTTTTTAGTTAATGAAATTTGAAGTTAGTTTTTAAATCTGTTTAAGTTTATTTATGTTTAAAAGTTTTTCACAAGCCTTTATAAGCTCTTAATCAAACTTACAAGTAAACTGTTTTCATTAAATACTAAGAACTTAAGAAAAATTTATAAAAAACCAAAAAAAAGAATCACCCCCAAAATCCCACAGCTTAATTATTGGATGATAAGCTAACAAAGGAAGAGCTTATAGACCTACTAGCTTGTCTTTTTGACAAGCTAGAGCTTGTAGACACTTTATTGCCCTGTTTTAAGCAAGGGTTGTGTAAGTTTCTCTTTTTCTTATTTTTCTTAATTCACTGTAGCTCAGCTTATTAGTGCTTATTTTTGCTTATCCTGCTTATTTATGCTTATTTTATGCTTATATGTGTTTCTTTGTTGCTTACTTGTCATCTCTTTAAGTTTTGTTTGAAACTGCCTTTATATTTGCTTGTAACTGCTTATTTCATTCTTGCTTATTATTGTGCTTATTCCCTTGTTTTTATCATTGCTTATTGCTTATTTGTCATAGCTTTTTATCTGTTTTTAAATATCCTTTCTTAAATCTTAGTGAAACAGCTTAAAATTTGGTTTTCATAACTTAAGGGAGTGTTTGGGTCAAGGGGTTAAAATGGGTCAAAGTGGTTAAAAAACCATTTGGGTCATTTGGTTAGCTTAATCAAGCTTGTTTTAGTAGTTTTTATCAGTTTTTGGAAAAGTTTTAAAGTTAAAAATTGTTTTTAAGGTTTTTCTTAAGTTGTCTTTAAAACTGTTGGTCAAAATCAGTTTTGATATAGCTTATTTGATTAAGCCTTCACACCAGACTTTCAAGTGTTGTTTATGTGTCCTCTTAGTTTCTTAATGCAGTGGTGTAAAAGTCCTTTTAGTTTACTTTCGCTTTAGTCAAAACCTGTCAAGCCAAGTTTTCTAGTAAAAGTCCATTTTTCATCTTCAAATTTCAGTAGAATAAACTTGTTTTTAGCTTTTAAATTTTTGAGCTTATGCTCATTTGTGGGTTTTCTCCATCTGTTTTAACTTTTTCTTTATTTTGGAGCTTATTTTCCTGCTTATTTTTAGGCTGCAAAAGCCCACTTGTTTTTCAAAGAAAACCAAAAAAATAGCCAAGCTTGGTGACCTGCACTTTTCCTTAGCCCTTTTTATAGCTTGTTTGATTTTAAAAATCTTTTATGATTGCTGTTTTAGATAGCCAGTTGAATATGCTTTTTAGGAATATAGCTCTTATTGCCCTAAGGATCCATTTATGTGCTTAAAAATAAGCTCAAAAATGACCCCTAGGCTGTCTTAAGTAGTCCTTCCCCCATAGTGCTTATTTGCTTTTCTGAGTTTAATGCTTATTGGATTTGCTTAAGTCTTGTTTAGTTATGCTTATTAGCTCTAGGTTTATGCCTGTATTAGCTCATTTGTGCTTTTTAAGTGCTTATTGAGCTTTTTCAAAGTCTAGCAGTACTAACTCCAAGTTAGTACTGCTATGCTTCTCTTTAGCTTATTAGCTTATTTTCCTTCCTTATTTCCTGTGACATTTGCTTATTAGGTTTGGTTCAATCCCTTGTTTGCTTATTTTGCTTTGTTATAAGCCATTGGTAGCTTATTTGCTTATTAAGTTTAGCTTAAAAGCTTTTTAGCTTGTTAGATTAAAACTGTCATCATTCTCAGCTTATTTCAGGCTTATTTTTGAGTTTTGTAAAAAAGTTAGTTTTTTAAAGTTGCTTATTTTTGTAGAGTTTTATAAGTTTTAAAAAGAAAAAGTAAAAAAAAGGGATTTTTCAAAAAGGGAGGGTGAGGACTCGAACACCAGACCTCCCCCCTTTACAAAGCAACGTCCCACACACACTCACTCATAACCATTGTGTGTTAGCCTCAAAATATATTGAGTCGAACAATGGAAGTTCGTTCATTATATTAGGTCTCGGTCACTTAATTAATCATACGTTGTAATAGGCTACACGGGTAAACGGGCTCTTAAATGTAATCTAACCGGTCACGTGTATCGGGCGAAAGCCCAAGTAATCCCGAGCCCGGCCCGTAGAAATACCAAGGCATGAAAGCCTCTTGGTATTAAGTATAAATACCCCTCTCCAAGTATGGAGAGGGGGTTGATGCTTGTTGATTCTCATATTGTAATTTTGCAAGTAATCATCCAACTCTATTTTTCTCTCTACCTTTCTCTCTCTAACTTCTCTCTACAATTCTTCCAATTCTTCTCATCTTATTTTCTTGTTCATCATAATGAAGTGAAAGTGATATTAGAAGGTAACCTACAAAACTTGAAGTTAACTGTGTCAAATTCAAGTTTAGGGGAGGATTGTTAGGAATTTTGTAATAGATAGTTACTACTAGTAGGTATGTAGTTCCTACTGGTAGAGTAAAAGTTCCTGCTGGTAGGTATGTAGTTCCTACTGGTAAGTATAATGTTATAGTTAGTACTGGCAGGACAAAAGTTATTCCTGCTGGTAGAACAATGTTAGTCCTGGTAGTATTATGCTTACTACGAGTTGATAGTATAGTTAGTTAGTGATAGGGATGTGCATGAGATATTCAAGGATCGAACTAGGAGGATCGAACAAGAGTGGATCGATCGAGTGGACTTTGTTTGGATCGAACTAGGAGGATCGAACAAGAGTGGATCGATCGAGTGGACTTTGTTTGGTTCGAACGAGTGGTTCTTCATAGGATCGAACGAGTGATTTTCCTGTTTGGATCGAACGAGTGCTTTTCTTGTTTGGATCGAACTAGCCATTCGAACTAGAGTCGATCGAACAAGCACATTCGAACTAGAGTCGATCGAACAAGCACGATCGAACAAGCACAGTCGAACTAGAGTCGATCGAACAAGCACATTCGAACTAGAGTCGATCGAACAAGCACATTCGAACTAGAGTCGATCGAACAAGCACATTCGAACTAGAGTCGATCGAACAAGCACAATCGAACAAGCATATTCGAACAAGCAGGATCGAACTAGCCAACCGAACGAAATTTTTTTAGAAAACTTGTGTGACGAAAAGGGTTTCAGTAAAACAGCCATAACTTTTGATCCGTAAGTCCGTTTTAGGCCCGTGACCTCTCAAATCGAAGAGAAAAACGAGACGGATCACGCTGTAACCACCCTTTAGCTGGTTAAGGATTTTTCGAAGCCCAAAAACATCGTTTTCCATGATTTATTGACATTTTTCAGTTTTTTTGGAATTTTCGCTGATTCCAAATCAAATCATTCACGGTTTTTTCTTGATTTTGTAAAATCCCGTGAAAGATACGATTCTTCTCTCGGTTTAAATCAAGAATTGTAAAATCCCGTGAACATTAATTGTACTCAATCCACAACAACAATCACTTTACCTGCTTAAGATCCTACAAATCCTTCTCACTTCATAATTCTTCAATCATTCATCATGACAACTCAAATTGCAACTTCCACAACTGACAGTCAAATGCACAACAACATAATGGCAGCAGGTTCAAGGGATCGTCCACCAATGCTTGCAACAGGACGATATGCACAATGGCGATCACGGTTCTTACGATACATTGATACAAGACCAAATGGTGATGCCTTACGGAAGTGCATTCTCACAGTCTTATACTCCAACATGGTCTCAACACAGCTGTTCCGGCAACAGATGAATTCTCCAGATATTCTGCAAAAACATCAGTCGAGACAGTTTGAAATGACTCCTGAGAACAAAGCTCATTATGAATCTGAAAAGAAGCGATTATTTGATATTGTCTGGAATGGAGATGAAATCTACTCACTGTTGAGGCATGTCAGACTGCTCAAGAAATGGTGGGAAGGCCATGAGAGGTTACAACAGGTGAATCACTCAATATTCAAGATGTCAAGACAAACTTGTTTTGGGAGTTTGGTCAATTCACTTCTCACGATGGGAGGCAAATTGAGTCTTACTACACAAGATTCTACAAAATGATGAATGAAATGATCAGAAACAATTTGACAGTTGCAACGATGCAAGTCAATGTTCATATTCTTCACCAAACTTTAACCGAATGTCAAGATTTGTCAGATTGTGAAGCAACAACCAAGTTGGATGAGGTTTTTCATATCATAAGCTCTTTTGACATTCTGATACAATACCAAAAGGAAAGTTAATGAACTCCGTGCTGAAGAATGGCCAAGATGCTAACCATTAGCACTTTGTTGCTATGCTCAAACAATGAAGATCTTATTATCAAAACACCAAAAATCATAAATCATATGCACCAACATCCAAAGCTTCACTTCCAACAGATCTATGCAGCTACAGCTACAAGCAAAGAGATAGCAAACCAATCACACCTCCATCTGAGTCAGCTTCTGAAGAAGACAGTGATCCTGAACAAGCTCAGAAGGACAAAGATATGCAGAAGAATTTGGCTCTCATTGCAAAGTACTTCAAGAAACTCTACAAACCTACCAACAACAACCTCAGAACTTCCTCAAACACCAGAAACAAAGAAATGTGGTACTACTCCAAGGTAAAGAATGACAATAGATGGCAGTTTGGGAATCAGAGGGCAATAAAGTTGTGGGGGCTAGGGAATGTATGGTAGTCAGTAGTGCAACAGTCTGGGATACAGTGCTTTAACTGCAAGGAATTTGGTCATTATGCTAAGGAATGCAGAAAGCCAAAACGGGTTAGAGACTCCACGTATCACAAGGAAAAGATGTTGTTGTGTAAACAAGCTGAGAAAGGTGTTCAACTTCAAGCAGAGCAATCTGACTGGCTAGCAGACACGGATGAGGAAATTGATGAACAAGAGTTGGAAGCACATTACAGTTTACATGGCAAAGTTTCAAGAGGTTCTAATAATGCAGCTCAGCACTGAACGCTGAGCAATTGGAACAGGTACACTACGATACTAATCATAATGTGTTTACCAATGACTTATAACATTTTGAGCAATCTGCATCTATTAGTAACACATGTGCAGTGGAAACGGGTGATAGTAATGTCATTCCTGACTTACCGGATATGTGTGATAATGATATTCAGAATGACCAAGATGATGTAGAATGTGATGATGAGCGTGCTGCACTTGCTTATTTAATTGCTAATTTAATGCTGGATGTCGATGACAATTAAAAAAGATTCAAAGAAATTAAAGAAAGCATTGCAACATTGACTCAATGAGTTACAATGTGCAAATTATCTTGCGGAAACTAGTAGATTCTAGGAGGATCTAATAGGATCCGGCGATAGTTGTTAGTTGCACTTCAAACAACACAGACTGAGTTTGAGAGTAAAGGCTTTTAATGATCGTATGTTGACTATGACAATGCTTGAAGTCAGTTTAAAGAAACTCTTGGACTATTAAGCTCAAAAGGACATTGACATATCAAGGAAGGTTTAATAGTTAAGGCTACGAAATTTTCTGTTGACCAAGCAAAACACTGATGAATTAGTCAACAGAGTCTTTTAACTAGGTCACAATACGAAGGTCTTGTCAAGGAGAATCCAAAGGTATTACGGATCTGAAACTTAGGGGAAAGAGAAAGACATGCAAAATGATTTCAATGGACATCCAAATAAAATTTTTGAATGAAATTGTTTACAACCGAGTCAATCAATCCAAACTATTCATATTGTTAGCGCCCAAATGCTTACATTTAATGGAAGACTACCTTTGCCAATCAAATGTACCAACAACAGGCTCATATATGAGCACCCAGGTTTTGTATGCGATCACACAAGACCAATCTGATCCACAACCAGACTCTTCCCCGATAGTGAAGAGATTTGACTCTGGCGACGAGAGTCGAAATCTAAAGTGATAAGACTTAGTCAAACCATTGACTACACGAAGTTAAATAGTCTTTATGAAATTTTAAAACCCCCAACCGCATTATGAAATTCAGTGTCGCACAGGAAATGAATATAAGAAAGAAAATTGTGGAGAAAATATTTGTAAAACAAACAAATGTTTCATAAAACATAGTTTCTTACAGTGTTAAATCTGTAAGCAAAGTAGACAAGCATATAATTTCTTGGACAAACAAATCAATCAAATGAACGAAACTCGTCAATCAAGCAATGGGTAAAACATTCGAATGTCCATCTTATCTTCGACACCCAATGCTCGATATGGAAATCCTAGTTAAGAAATGTTTGATGCCCCTTGCCCTTAAGACTCAGGATGATAGTCTCGCGTTTATACATGAACTTAAGAAAGAAATGCATGCAGATTTAAAGTACGTTGAATCTCTTGAAGATGGAAACTTGATGAAACTTGAATTGATAAGGCAGAATTTTCTATCATGTATGATATGCTTTTGCAGAATGTGTGGTCTAAAGATGTTCATTGTGTTCTTTTTTGCTAACTTCATCTGATTTAGATGAAGATCACCCGAATTACAATGCTTATATCTTCATAAAGTCATGGAATGTGACTGTCTTGCACAAAAGCTTTCTGCACAAACTGATTTTGTAAGTAAAGAGATTTACACTGAGCTTTTACAGCGTTTTGCTAGATTAGAAAAACACTCAATTTCTCTTGAAATCGCTTTTACAAGAATGTCAAGTACAACTAAAAATTGACACAGTTGGCAAAGGAAAGGGTGTCAATGTATTCGAAAAGAACGTGAACAATATGTTGAGTACATAAGATTTGAATAGCTCGCAAAGGCAAGACAAGTAATGGTAAATAAAGATGAGTTGAAAAAACTCGGTTGCAATATGCAAGGGAAAAATCTGTAGACATAAGTTTGTTAAACCATCTGTTGTTCGACAACCAAATGCTCAAAGACTTCCAAAACCATCAGTTTTTGGAAAACCGGCTCCTTTTTCAAACTCTCTTGAGAGACAATATTTTGCAAAGAAAAAGTCGGTTTTAGAAACTAATGAGTCAGAGAGTTTATCAAAACCAGTCACTCTACAAAAATTTACCTAAGACAGCTATGAAAGTGTATGAAACACCAATGTGATTAAAACCAGGCGGTATCGCATTGGAAGTAGTACACACAGACTAGAGCCCATAGTTGAATCAGACTTTAGGAATACTAATCTAGCGTTCTACATCTACAGGATAGCTCACAAACTATGTTAGAAGACCACAGCTTAAGAGGCAATCAAATGAAGATAAGTCGTGCCATACACTAGTCATGCGAAGCTTAAGAAGACTGAAGTAGAAGAACACCGTAGGATTTCTAGTATTTCTAATAAAACAAAGTCTGTAACTGCGTGTAATGACAGTTTAAATTCCAGAACTTCAAATGCTAATGCTGTTTGTGCTACTTGTGGAAATGTGTGTTTTACTTCGTAATATGATGCTTGTGTTTCTATATTCTTGAATGAGTGAATACTAGAACTAAGAAGCCTAAAAGTTGTGCCTATTTGTACTTGGAAACCAGAAGTTCAAGCGACTCAAATTGTTGAAACAACCCCTTAAGAAAACAGTAGCTCAGAATCACTTCACAAGTTCAAGGAGTACTATAGGAGGCTATTAAGAAAACGAGTAAGGGTAGAATGGGGTGGAAGCACTACTATGTCCTTCATCATTCATTGGATTCTAAAACACAGAAGAAATGGGTTCTAAGACTCAAAAGAATGGGTACACTAAGGTTAGAATGAAAGTGTGCTAAAGAGTTAGTTTTGCCATTGATAGGACATTAGGTAATAAACTAATGTCTTGAAACTCACTAACACTTTAGGATCCAATTGGTAATGTGTTCATCGTCCTAGTACTTCTCTTGCAGATTGTACAACTCATCCTATTTCTTGTTGAATCTAGACTGCACCAAGCATTTGACGGGGCAATTGTATCACTGCTGTGCAATTTTGATTGACCAATTTTGATGTACGTTCGCTTTGGGCAATGATCAATTGCTCCAATTCTTGGTTATGGAGATTTGATTCAAGGGAAACATTCACGATCAAAGGGTTTTACTACGTCGAAGGTCTAACTTTCACAATCTTTCACAGTTGGTCATTCTGTGATGTGGATTTGGAGGTTTTGGGCCATTTTCAAAAATCTAGTGTTTTGTTAGAAGATCTTCAGGGAAACGATTACTAACCGGTAATGTGGAATCTGATCTTCTATACAAATTTTCTTCAAGACACACTTCTTCAAACTCCAACCCTGTCTTATGGCTAAAGATCCCAACTCAAGCATGGTTATGGCTCGAAGGCTTTCCTCATCTCAATTCGACTACATAAATGCTTTCATAAAGAGAGATATTGTGATTGGTTTACCGAAACTGAAATATGTCAGGGATTATCTATGTTTCCTTTGTGAAGTGGTAAAGCAAAAAGAAGGCTCATTGAAGTCAAAGGTCTGTTCAAGTTCAAATGGTCGGTTGAATTTGCTTTACATGGACTTATGTGGTCCATGTGGGTTGCTAGCATCAATGGGAAGAAATATATCTGGTAATGTCGATGACTACTCAGATTATACTGGACACTCTTTCTACATTCAATGATGAAACACCAGAAGTCTTTAAAGATTTCTCCGATGATCCAACGAAATCTTCAAGCCCAGTAATTTCTGTTGCACCTGGTCAGAGGCACTGAGTTCTAAACAAGGACACGTAAAATGCTTTCTTTAAAGAAGAAGGAATTGAGCATCAAACTTCTACTCTCGATCACCCCTGAACAGAAATCGGCGTTGTCGAAAGACGAAAGCACTCCGTTGAGGTGCTCGGGAACGATGCTTTCAGCTTTATACTTCCTTTTTCTTTTGGGCTGAAGCAATCGCAACCGCTATGCTATACTCAAAACCAGATCAATCATCATTCCCAACTCATGAGAATAAACCGGCATATCACATCAGTAATGACAGAAAACCCTCAATTCAAACACCTTCACATCTTTGGTTGTACATGTTACCCTAAATAGAGATGGGAAAGTTTGGATAAGATGAAAGAAAAGGGATTCAGGACTTTTGGTGGGATATCTCCACTCTGTCAAAGGGATATCGTGTATACAACAAGAGAACAAGGCTGATAGTTGAATCTAATCCCCATCTCAGATTTGATCGAATTCAAAAGCGTGTTGAGACGTCTGTTGCTAATGACACTTCAGCCTCGTTCCCCAATGCAAAAGGCGTCAGATTAAGACAAACCCGTGACCCCGCACACATGACGACAAATATGTTTATCCTTCGCAGTTACAAAAGTTCCATCACATACAGGTGTTGGATCTTCTTTTGGTCCTTTGTAGATGAATTTTTCAATGATGGTGCTTATCGTGTCAACACGTTTCTTCTCCCACTGATAATCTGTTCCACAAGACTCAACACCCTTCAATAACATTCAACCTACATAGAACATTCAACTCCTAACAAACTAACTCATTGCTGAGGAAAACACCGATCATCAAGCAGAATTTTACCAATCCTTTTGTTAACGGTACAAGAAAATTGACTAAGTCTTCCTCACGCGATGATTGTAATTCAAAATGTGCATTCTTCAATCAACCTCAAGTTTTGAATTACGATGACAAAGATCACCCATTAACTTAAGTTCGTGGAAATCCTTCCAAGCCAGTGCAAACAAGACGACAACTTGCAACCGATCTTGAAATGTGTATGGTTGCATCATCGTGAGTTATGTTGAACCCGAAAAAACATTAGGAGCATCGCTGATTCCAGCATGGCTAGAAGCAATGCGGATGAACTATCTCAGTTTTGACAAGATACATGTCTGGGAACTCGTTGAACAAACCGTTTGGCAAGAGTAATCAGCTAAAGTGGTTATGGAAAAACAAAAAGGATGAAGACCAAAAACTGTAATTGCAACAAAGCTACGTCTTGTAGCCAAGGGTTATGTCAGGAAGAGGGTATTGATTTCGACGAATCATTTGTCCAGTTGCTCGCTTGGAGATGTCAGGTACTTGGTCGCATATGCTGCAACAAGTCTTTTCATTTACCAGATGACTCGTTAAAACGGCATTTCTTAATGGTCCATTAAAGGGGAGGTTTATGTTGCTACAAACCAGACGGTTTCATTGATCTGATCTTTCAGACAAAAGTTTTACCGTTATGGAAAGCTCTTATGGAATTGAAACAAGCTCGAGAGCATGTATGATGAAACTCATAAAATTCCTGATTTCAAACGGTTTTACTAAAGGTATCATTGACCCGACCTTATTCTCGATAAAATTACAGGGGAGGACATTCACTGTGCAAAATTTACGTTGATGACATTATTTTTGGTTCCAAAACCCTAAATTTTCAAACCGTTTGAATAATTAATGCACGGTCTCGATTTGAGATGTCCTTAATCGGGGAAATGAATTCTTTTAGGACTTCAGTTCCACCAATCCCCCACAAGGTATTTATCAATCAGGCCAAATACACTTTTGGAGATTCTGAAAAAAACATGTATGGAAAAAGACAAAGCATGGTACCCAATGGTACCAACCTTAAATTAGATGCAGACTTGAGTGGTGAACCCGTAGACCAAACTGACTACCGTAGCAAAATCGGGTCACTCATGTTTTCTGACATCTAGTAGACCAGACATAGTGCAAGCTGTATGTTATTGTGCAAGATATCAACAGGATCCGATGAATAACAGCTCAAAGAGGTTTAAAAGGATTTTCGATATTAAGAGGTACCATTCACATGGGACTTTAGTATCGAAGGGTTCTGGTTTGATTACAAGCTTTTTCAGATGCCGATCATGCCGGTTGCCTTGATATCTCGCAAAGACTTCTGGAGGAATACAGTTGCGTAGGTGATAAGTTAGTCAGCTGGATGTTCAAAGAGCAGGACTGTACTGCAATGTCATTCGCAGAGGCTGAATACGTGGCGTTATCTGCAAGTTGTGCTCAAGTAATGTGGATGCGGACACAGCTTCAAGATTATGCTTCACCTACACAAAATTACAGGTGTATTGTGATTCTCAGACAGCCATAGCAATCTCTTGCGCAATCCCCCGTACAGCATCCGTTACCAAGCACAATCCATATACTCTGTATCATTTTCATCAAAGAACAGGTTGAAAACGGATATTGAACTATACTTTGTCAGAACTGAATACCAACTGCTGACATGATTTTACTAAAGCCTTCTTGAAGAAAGGTTTTAAGGATCTTGTTAGGCGGAATTTGTTTGAGATGTTTGACTCAGCAGAATGGAGGGTTCTGACAAACGATCTGGCTTGTTACTTCATCAACATCAACATGTACATATTTTTGAAAAAAATATATATAATATAAAATTTCAAAAGAAAATAACAAAATCAAAAAAAAAAAAAATCAGAAAATGTTTCAAAAAAAAAAAATTCTTCTCGACATGTCTCTTGGAATCGATAACATTTACGTACCTAGAATGTTTGATTTAAATATCCGACACGGCGGTGTAAATGAAAGTTCGATCAGGTGTTTTTCAACTGTTTCAAACCATGTCATTTCTAAGTTGTCTTAATGGTTAAGAGCAAATATCAGTACGTACCCGGACTTAACTAAAGGAAGTTTATCTATAAAGATAACTTATCCTAACAACGAGAATTCAACGTTTCTCGGTCTGAGTGTTCTTACAAGACCTTCAAAGTTATTAAGCTCAGTGAAAATGGATAGGGTACGCATAAGTGAGCTTATCTCTTAGAGTTGGGAAGAGAAGTCTTCTACATGGTGTTTTTCAAAATGTTGAACACAATTTTTCATGAAGTTCTCTCACTGACGATTCTTAATCTTTCAAACTTGTGTGTTCAACATCCATCTTTCAAGTGGGAGTTTTTCGTATAAAAACAAAGTTTAATGTGTTTGGTATACTTCTTCTCCGACCATTTCTTTTTTATTCAACCATTCCCAAAAAAGTCGCTATAATAAACAACAAGATTTGATGACAATTCAATAGAATGATCGTTTAGATGACGAGTGTTCAACTCAATTTTAGATTCCGTTTTACAACTTGGTACCATAGTTTTTGGTGTCAAACATATGTAAAATTGAGGGGGAGCAAGATGACACAGTTCCAAATAATTCATGCTAAGCTTCAACGTTTTTCCCCATGGCCTTTCCAAGACAAATTTTAATCACACAGTATTTCAAAATCAAAGTGACTTAGAATTTAAAATAAGGGGAGAAATGTAATTAAAATGTGATCTAAAGACTCAAAGTGCTATTCGAAAAAGGTTTTATGGTTACGATCTCATACCCTACAACATCTTATTTCACGACGATTCTGAAGTCATAAGGTGGTAAGGTTAGGAATTTGTCCTATGATCCAACCAGAACCGGAGGGATCTACCCAAGGACACTCCATAGTTAGAAATAGCAGTCCTTAGGTATGATTGGAGATGAATGTGAATAAGGGAAGAATGCCGACTAAGATTGAGCTAACACTGGAACAATCACAACAAGGTGTTAGTAATGACGTCTTGGTAAGCATTGAAGGGGTTGAAGAATTAAAAAGAAATGTATGGATAAAGGGTCTAAAGAAAGAAGCCCTCCACACAACTTAGGCAGAAACCGGGTCGATACATATGCTGTCAGAATCACAATGTTGATTGCTGACATTGAAGACGACATCATGGACCCAGTGATGCAATGCACAACCCTTCCCAGCCATTCGGGTTTCTCTCAAAAGAAACTTGTCTCATTTGTCACGGAGATACACACGACTTCTATTGACTTTCTCACTTCGAGTTAGTTAATATTGAATAGGTGGCAGTCTGCTCCAGCCTCCGATTAACATTTTAAAAAAACCTGAACGCATATATCGAGTCTAGAGCCAAGAGATCATCAAATAAATCTCATTAGGACACATTACATGACAAACACTTGTTGAACATCATTAAATTCACAAGCTGTTAACAAGAGTCCTACGCATTATCCTTGTGATTTTGCCAGAACATTCAGAGTGATACTCTTTAGTATTCATAATGACGAATGGAAATCCTGCTTGAGCTTGCATCAAAAACAGCTCTTGGTAGGTGCTCTTGCGAGATTCTATATGAATCAAACTTGTGTCAACTGGAAAGAAACGATGGTGCGATTCAATGTGAATCAAACTTGTTCCAGGAAATGAATTGACGGCTTAATCAGAAAGATAGTAACTATCTGATTCACTCTTACCGTGTTGTCTGCTTTGAGACGTTCCGGTAATGAGAACTAGCAAGCATGGTAAATCTAATACATATGTGTTAGAAGATCCTACGCTTTGAGCTGGAAACCCTGTCAAGGAGATTCTTGTGTCTACATAATCACAGGTACTCAGTATGTATACTGTAAACGGTCCTTCGGAAACCGGAGGTTAATCTAACCAAATTCCGGACGAATGACAAAGCCTATTCGTCCACCCGCTTTATTGTATATGTTTTCTTTCAGGATACGTAAAGATGGCGTGGTGATGCCTTCATTCAGATGGAGTCGAATCTTTCCCACATGCTCATGCTCAATCTACAAAAGACATTTTTTTAAGCATCAAGATTCAAGATTCCATGAAGCTCAAGAAATTAAAGAAAAGACTTCAGCGCTAACTCGATATTAAAGATATATATCAGAATCCAAGCTTCGAGGGGAGATTGGTAGCAAGCTTTCAAGATTGATGCAAAGTTATGTGCAGGGTGGTTTACGAAGCACAAGATCGCAAGGTGGCAAAGACGATCAAAACGTAAGGATATAGATTTAAAGATCTGGTCTTAAGGCGAAGTGAAAGACAATGACATAAGGCTCCAAGATCAAAGATCAAAAAGCTGAAGGAACTCAAGCCACAACGAATCAGGAGACCAAGACCACAAGAGCTTAACGACAAAAGCAATCTCATTGATCTCATGAAGGAGTGTCACAATGAACTCACTTCGGGGGAGATTGTTAGCCTCAAAATATTGAGTCAAACAATGGAAGTTCGTTCATAATTATATTAGGTCTCGGTCACTAAAATAATATACGTTGTAATAGGCTACACGGGTAAACGGGCTCTTAAATGTAATCTAACCGGTCACGTGTATCGGGCGAAAGCCCAAAGTAATCCCGAGCCCGGCCCGTAGAAATACCAAGGCATGAAAGCCTCTTGGTATTAAGTATAAATACCCCTCTCCAAGTATGGAGAGGGGGTTGGTTCTTGTTACCATTTTGTAATTTGGCAAGTAATCATCCATCTTTTTCTTCTCTCTACCTTTCTCTCTCTAACTTCTCTCTAAACTTCTTCCATTTTATCTCATCTTATTTTCTTGTATCAATAATGAAGTGAAAGTGATCTTATTGGTTCCGACACTTGTGCTAATCTCAAGTAGATTTTAAATATGCCGAGTTGGATTTTATATAGGCTAAGTATTTGCGAATCTCTTTATTAGAGATTTTAAATTGCAAAGAATAAGAGATGATAGCGTTGATTACGAATTAGGATGCTAAACAAAGTTTATTTGGAAAACTTAAAGGCTTATAAGAATAACTTATGGTTTTTCTTCCCCGAAGTTCTTAAAATGATTAATTATATGTGTTCTCTTTAATTTTTACAAATTAGAGTTTTACTCTTAAAAGTCTAATCAACATATTCAGAGAAAAAGCTTTATCGATGATGAAGTCAACGTCGTTGGTAAATAAGAATTTTAGTCCAAAATTATACTTTGGTTTTCTAAAATGAAAATTTTCTATTTGCAAAAATAATATGTTAAAAAAAATGTGTAAGTGATGAATAAAAAGGATGCAAGTTATAAATCCTTAGTGTTAATAATTAATATACAAACTCCATCACAATAAAGTACATGGGCATTTGTCGGTTCGCTCCCGATGTGACATCGAAAGAAAGGATGGAGGATGTATATTTAGGGTTGGTTTCATAATAAGTACACGAGCTCTTGTCGGAGGCGTGGCCGATGTGACGTCGAAAGAAAAGTGATACCGATTCCTAGCCTAATAATGTAAATAATAATGATAATGTTGCAAGTTAGAAAATAAATAGTAAAAGTTTCATTTTCTAAAACCAATGTATTCTTTTGAACTAAGGTTTGCAAAAGTCTACAAGGCTTTTTCATCGGAAGTTCATGCGTCTCGATTATTATTCTCCGGATAGGGTGTCAAAAGCCTTAGCACTTACCCGATGACAGTGGGATGCTAGAGAAGAAAGTCATTAATGGGACAAGTGAACCAACGATGTCTTAGCTAAGGAGGTTTTTGTTTGCTTTAAGTTGTAATCTTACTAAGTGATTAACATATTTGCCAAAAGGCCCATGTGTAAAGCTTGGTCGGATTTCAACTATCTAAATATGTGGATTTAATGGTTTAAATTAATTTGAGCACACACACACTTAAATATATGATATGTGTCGGGAAGAGAAATTCACAAGTTGTAATTATAAGTAGTCTTAGCATCTTAGCTCGTACTTAACGGTGATCTTATTTTTAAGCTTAGAATGGGAAAAGTGATAAATCAGGAATGACGAATTTATCTTTTAAGACACTTAATTGTGCTTTTTGTACTATGATCCTTAAAGTTACCAATGAGGTAATGAAAACAATACATTATGTCTACACAAATAAGTTGTAGTTAGGTAGTTAATTATTAAGAAAAAAAAATAATAATATATATAAAAATCTTTGAAAATGGAGATTCGGGTGTTTTATAACTTGTGATCTCTTAGCTCTCTCAACAAAAATCTTTTCTACTTTTCAAAGGTTTAGTTTGGGAAAGTTTCGAGGTATTTGGTTATAAGGCATGTAATATTGCGTGAGGACACGCAATCGTTTAGTTTGGGGAATTTTGATAAGTGTAAAATACACATATCCGTTAATACCAAAAATGACCCTAAATGACCCAAAACAGACTAAAAATGGCAAAGATATGCTTGTTTTTGTGTTTTGTGTGTGCAGGTACGGATATATCAAAAATCATAAGAAAACCGTCAAAAACGGGCAAACACGGACTCGAGGAACGGAAGAGCACAAAAGAAGCCAGAGATGCAAAGCCTAAAGCAGGAAAAGTCAAAAAGTCAAAGTTGTGGTCAACTCTTGGTCAATTCTCAGTCAACAAAAGTCAACCATAAAAAGACAAAAACCCACAATTACCATTTAAGTCCCTCAACTTTCCAAAAGTTACATAAATGGTCCCTAACCTTTAAATGGGCCTTAAACCCTTAAATACTCTACCCGGATCCCTTAGCCCATTTACCCTTTTTATATAACCACAAGGACCAATGTTGCCATTTTCCAAAGTCCTTTTACCTTTCACTTTTATAAACAACCACGGGGACTAAATTTGCCATTAGCCTAAAGAAGTTACACTAAATTTTTTTTTGGATTTTTGGATTTAAAATATATTCACAATCTATTTTAAACGGACAAGAGATAGACAACTTAAGCCAAATAATCGATCTTACTTCACGGTAGCTCTCAGAATGAAAAACGCACAGGTGAGCGGAGGAGTAGGAATAGCGCGAAGCTTATTTCTCCTTTCGGGTCGTAGTTCCTAGGAACAACCCTCCTTAAACCCACTTTATAGTTTGTCAATCAGAATGAGGTGAGCCGTATATCGTAAGTGACACAGAAGGCAAGTTTTAAATCTTTGGTTCGATTGGGAACTCAGTAGTTCACCGGAACTTATTATGATAATACCTCAGTGGAGAATATTATATTTTGGTATTTTACCAATTAGTGAATTTTAATTTTTATGGACAATTTTTTTATATTTTTGATTTTTTTGGTTTTTTAATTTTTATATGATATGTACTAATAAAAAGAAAAGAAAAATATTTTTGTGTTTTTTAATATGATATATTAACAATAAGACAAGTTCAGATCAAAGTCGGATAATAATCGTAGCAAATGCCTCCCCGGCAGCGGCGCCAAAAATTGATTCGTGTGATAGTATATATATATAAAATAACACAAATGCAAATCTCAACCAAATGCCCTTAACCATACAGATCCTGACCGAATGCCCTTGACCAAGGCAAAAGGTCAAATTCCACAAAAGGATAAAATACACAAGATAGAATCAATTATAAAAAGATTCCGGAAGAGATATTCCCGGGTCGTATGTCCCAACGAGGCTGCAATTGAAAGTAATCCTGGTTTGATGAGAAATTGAATGATGGAGAATATATGATGGAAACACTGATATAATTACAACTAAAATTAATTAAATAAAACCTAATTTAATCTACGGGAAACAGATATAGGAAATGGGGATCTTAAAAACTACGGGAAACAAAATTAGTTATAGGGAAATCCTAAAATTAAATCTATACTAAAATACGGGGAACAGAATCAGGTATCGGGGAATCCTAAATACTAAAAATTAAGAAAATAAATGCTAAATTAAATTAAAAATCAAAATTAAATTCTAATTAAGTTAATTTGAAAAATAAAAAAAACTAGAATAAAAACGGAGGTCGTTTGAATGTAAAACGAAAAGAAACGGTAAAACGCACCCGGTAAAACGGGTCTAAGACTGAAATTTAAGAAAAATTAAGCCTACACTAAATTTTATATTTTTCCTAGACACTAAATGACAAAAGAAAATTTTATAAAAAAGAAAAATATTTTTTTATTAATTTTTGGATTTTTTATGAATTTTTAAAGATTAATAACTAATTAAAACTAAGAAAATAGAAAAAGACAAAAAATAAAAGTTATAAAAATTCTGAAAAAATAAAATTAAATAAAGAAAAAGTTAACAATTCTAAAAATATAAAAATGCCCAAAAGTTACTGAATAAATTAAAAGTAATTAAACTAATTAATTTTAAACCTAATTTAATTATTTAATTAAAATAAATCTAACAGGGTTAACTGCTGGGGACTAACAGTGAAAGGACAAAAGGGACTAACGAAGTAACAGGGTACTTAACAACAGGGACTAACAAAGGTAACTAAAAAACTAGAATTTACATAAATGGTCCCTGCACACCAACCCGATTACAAAGCAAGTCCAAAGTGCTTATTATCAAAAAGCTATAAAAGCAAAGTTGTTAAGGGGCTCAAGGGGAGTCTTTTTTGTAAAAGCACTTATGCTTTTTACTCACTAAATAAGCTAGAAACTTAAGCTTTTGAGGCTGCAGAAGCTTAATAAGCTTATAAGCTTATTTTTCTTTCTTTTGGGGATTTAAGCTAACAAAATAAGCTAAAACTTATGGGAAACAGTTAATAGGGAGAGGGGAGTCCTAAATAAGCTAAGGTTTCTAGAATAAGCCCTAAAATAAGCTGGAAATGAGATAAGCTATGCTGGCAGTTTTAAAAAGAAAACAGAAAAGGCCTACTTTTGAGCTTATATTAAGTTAATCTAATAAGCAATCTAAATTAAATAAGCTGCTAAACCTACTAGAACTACCTACAAGCTATAAGGAAAAACACTAAGAACCTAGGGCTTAGTATTAAATAAGCTAGAAAAGTGGGGCTGAATTATGGTGCTCAGCACCAGGGGAAATGCAACAGTGAGCTTAAGGGCTTTTTAGGCTTATGCAATAAGCCTTTAAGAGCTTTTTACCTAAAACCAACCACAAATTAATGGCTACTTGGCTTATTTCCAAAAAATGAGGGTCTAGAAAACAATATAAGCTGCTGATATTGCAGCTTAAAATTGAGGGTTTTTTTAAAAAAAGCAAAGCCAAATTTTGACTTATATTGTCAAAGTAAAAGGGACAGCAATTTGGGATCCTTAAAAAAACATTTTGGTGACTTGAATGAGCTCAAAAATGGTACTTAAGCTGTTTCCATCAGCTTAAGTGGTTTGGTTTCCTTATTTTTCTTGCTAAACCTTGACAGAAAATGAAAGAGCTAAAAGCTCATTTTTTAACTGAAAATTATAAACATCTTTTGGGCAATTAAACCCACACCACTCAGCCAAAAGTGGCTGAGGTGTTTGGACCCCACCTCCACACACAAAAAAACCATTTTTACACAATTTTGCCAAACACCCCTTTAAAGTATGAATTCGGGTTTTTATCCTTTTTTAGTGAAATGAAGGCTGAGATAAAATATAATAAGTGAAGTTTGATCACTTTTAACACTTTTTAAAACAACTTAAACAGATATAATCAACTAACATTAAACTTTAAATTTCGAACATTAAAATAACAAGAAATTCTTAAAACTCTTAACTTTTATTAATGCTGAAAATATTACAACATAAGCTTTAAATAAACTGAATACAATAATCTTAAAACAAACTTAATTAGATTTTACACTAAGAAAAGGAAAAACAGGGGTTCTTATACTCGGCTTGTTCTCTTCTCTTTTATAGAAGCTCAAAGCCTTCTCTTGGTCTTGGGATGTGTTTGCTGTGAGAGTACAAAGCTTCCCAAGCAATCCTAGCCTTTCATTCACTTCTCTTCATCTCAGCCATTGGTTGGGGTGCGGGTTTTTGTAAATTGTCAACAGGGAAGGGTTATAGGGGTAATGGGGAGGTGGGAAATGGTGAGGGGTAGGCTGGGAAGTGTACTAGGGGTGGTGGGACGAGCTAGAAACCATGGGAAGAGGTGGTATGGTTTTGGCGGTAAATGGGTTATGGTACAGTTATGGGTGCAGGTTTAAAAGTAATCTTTGGAAAAGATGCAAAACTGGCCCTCCATCTTTCTTTCTATTTCATTTCATTTAAGCCGAAAAATTCAGTTATAAAAGAGGTTTGGAAAATGACAAATATGGTCCCTGCGTTTTTATAACTAAAAGAATAAAAGGAGGTTTTGGTAAATTGCAAAAATGGTCCCTCTGGTTTTATAAGTAAAAGAGTTTAAAGAAGTTTAAGTAAATTGCAAAACAGCCCTTGTGTTTTATAATTGTAAAAGAAATGCCAATTGGCAGTTTCAGTCCCTGGACTCTTTTTACCATTTTTTAATTTGGGCTTGTATTGGGCCCAATTGAGTTTAGGTTTATGTTATTGGGCTTTTTCAAGCCCAATAAGATTATGAAGTGGGTTTTGTGTGTACAATGGCTGAGATTGGCTGTAACTGGGCTAGGATTGGGTCTTCAAAGTCTTCACAGTCTTTGTCAATTGCACACAAATGGGCTGTTGAAATTGATTGAGGGCCCATTTGGT